>CM050167.1:369261435-369333185 GCA_027410445.1 Discoglossus pictus
GATATTATCCTGTAACATGTATATCACATAAAATAGCCCTGTAATATGTATAATACATACAGGGTCAAACAAGTTCACACTAACCTTTTTTACCCTTACAGGCTTCCATACCTGCTTGCTGATTTGCTAATTTTTTAAAGACTCTCATTGGTTGAAATCGATGTCAATCAAAAATTTCAGCCAATCAGAGTCCTTCAAAAATTAGTATATAAAGCAGACCGTGGGAAAAAAACAATTAAACGTGGGAGGGGCTCCTTGTAGGAGGAGCTCTTTTAGTTGTTGTTTTTTTTTTTTTTAGAGCGTCGTTTTTTTTTTGTGGAGGCCTCTTTCAATGGGCCAGAATGGATGGATGGACAATGGCTTCAATCAAGATTGGATTATTTGACCAGTGGCTTCAATCAACATTGGATTATTTGACCAGTGGCTTCAATCAACATTGGATTATTTTATTTGACCAGTGGCTTCAATCAACATTGGATTATTTGACATGGGCTTCAATCAACATTGGATTATTTTCATGACTATATCCAGAGGACAGAAGGCCAACGCTGGAGGGGTCAATTTGACAGGTAAGTATGTGCTGTTGTTTATTTTATTTTTATTAATGTTTGTTTAAAGCTGTTTATTTTTGTATAATAATGTGTTACTGTGTTTACTGTATTGTTTTTCCCTTCCCTTATTTTTATTTTATCTTTAAAAGTGACAGGCTCATATACATGCCTGTTACTTCTAAAAATGGAATAAAAATAGGGGGTGGGGGTAGGTAGTTGGTTCAGGGTGGGGTCTGTCACGCTCAGGCGCTCATCGGTCGGTCGGTGACCGCGTAGGCCACGATCAGGGGTGGCACATGCCTCATGGGGGTGAACATCCACCCCCATGTGGCCTGGTCAACCCCGCTCACCGCCCGAATACCCAGATCACCGTGATCGGGGTAATCGGGCGGTGTCATAGCATAGGCCGCATCGGGGTGGTGGTGATCGGGCCTCGGGGGTGGCATAGGGCGGCGACATGGAGGTCATCAGGGGTGGCATAGGCCTCATCAAGGGGGTGATCCGATCACCCCCATGTGGGCCTGTGCCACCCCGCTCACCACCCGACTACCCCGATCCCGTGATCGGGGTAATCCGGTGGTGGCTTGATGGCATAGCATAGGGCAGGCCTGATCGGTAGTGGCACAGGCCACATGGGGGTGATGGCCAGGCTGGGGGTGGCACCAGGCATTGCAGGCCTAGGGTCGTCGGTGGTAGTTGGTGGGTGGCTGGGTAGGTGGCAGGCCAGGCAGGCATAGTGGGGTAACTGGTCACCCCTAACTTTTATTAGGGGCTACTAGGGGTTTGGTTTGGCCAGGGGCAGGGCAGGTGCCAGGTAGACTTACTCTGTTAGGCAGGCAGCAGAGCAGATGTGAGTAGATTCAGCCAGGGAGGTCTCTCAGTCTCAGCGTGAGCAGGGTCAGGAAACAGAAAGGGGGAAGGGACAGGCAACTGGTGGTTTTATTGACTGTATCAGTCAATCAAAATCAAACTCGAGGCCCTATTTGCTGGCGGGCGCTCAGGGCTAACGGTCTGGGTGGGTTTAGATTGTTCTCTTAGTAACTGTACAGCCTTCCATCATTGATTGGTCAATGATGGAAGACTGTCAGTCATTAATTGATACATTTATGACCGCCCATGCATATCGTCACTGTGATGGTGGACGGCATGCATTAACGGTCAGGGGGCCAGGCCAGTACTCATTGAAGAGAAGAGAAGAGTCTAAAGGTTAGTGTAGTAGTGTAATATGATCACACAGGGTGCAGGCAGGGGGCTATAATATAGATACAGTACACACAGCATTAGTTAATGTAGCGCAAGGGTTATCTTAAAGTGACAGTGTCCCTTTACTAACTTTACTTCATTTTAATACTATTGAGACTTGAAATGATGATGTACACCTTATATTTAATTGTTTTTGGGTTATACTAATACATTGTTGTGTTTTTTTATTGCAGGGTGAAGAAAATATTTGGGGGGGCGTTTGCCCTGACGCCCCAATGGACGCGCCGCCCCTGGTTGTATCTCATAAAATATTGAAAAAATAATTATGCTGTTAACTTTCTAACTATAGAGCAAGTAATTTGCAACCCTCTCCTCAAGGCCCACGAGACACAACATGGGTTAGGTCTTACACTATGTAAATACAAATGAGACAAATACAGATTGAATATAAAAAGTCACAATTATATAGACATAGTGTTAAACCTAAATCTTGCACGGTCCGGTGTTCTTTGAGAAGGAGTTTTGGAACCACCACTATGCAGAATGAACTAAACGTATTTACCATATGAAATACAATTTTACATATATATTTTTGATGAAAGGATATTTGCTGTAAAGTTAAGAAGTCTGGAACAATTAAAAAAGTACAACAAATCAATCTGTTTTAGACAAGCAGATATATAAGAATGTAAAAAAAAGAGGAGAAAAGGCAACTCTTCCTTTAGAGCCATATGGAGGGAAACACATAAGGTACATAAGGTTTCACTTAACCTAGGTATGAAACAGAAAGTCAAGCTCCAGTGATGAAAACTTAACTTTATTTATACCATAAAATCAAAATAAATTATAAAATGCTTACATACATAGTTAAATAGTCAGTGAGGTTGAAAAATACTTATATCCTATCATGTTCAACCTTTTGTATTAACTGTTAATTGATTAAAAGTATAACATTACAGAGCCTAGTGAACAGCAATTGTTAGATCACAAAAGTAAGTAAATAAAAGATCACACATATAATTTAATCCTTTGTATACTAACTCTCAATAGACTTGTCACATGTCTCTATGGTGAGAAGAAAATCTTCACTATCCTGATTGTGAATACAAGGGCTCTATCTATAACACATGAAACAGTGGCAACTAAACAATGTATTACAATGTATAACAACTAATTAATATCATACCTTTTATGTGGACATGCTGGGAAATGAGGAAGTTCAATGAATCTGGTCTATGGGCTGCCATCCATCAATCCATCCAACAAAATTTGAATTATCAATTAAAATGTTTACTAACCATGTAAAAAGAGAAGGAACACTTGCTATTCCAAACAGCTCAAGCATGTGACATCATCATTATGTGACTGACACTCACTGTCTCACTGCTTGACGCGCATTTCACGTGTAGCTTATAAAGCTTTTTGCATTAAAATTATGTGTGATGACAAGTCTGCCAAAAAGGCCAAAAAGAAATTCAATATGACACATATAACTTATCATTATAAATGACTTGAAATTATATGAATGGCCAAAAGAAAAAGGTAAATAATACCATAAAAAGAGTTTTGATTATTAACTGTAGGATTATGAAAATATGAAAAAGATATGACTATTACTTGATGCAGCATATATATGGAGCAAGACTTTTTTTAGTTTAGGGCGTGTTTAAAATATCTCAGGTAAGCATGAGAACTTGTGAATTGAAAGGGTTTAAGAAAAAAAATTATGTAAAAATATCAGGTTATAATGTTTACCTGCACATAGAGGCAATAATGAGTACCTCCGAATAGAGGTGATAAACTAGTACTAGAGAATGAGTGTTTTTAAACTGAACTTAGAATTATTTTTTTTGTAAATACACATTTAAACGCTTACTTTTATACTGTATATCTGTAAAAGAAAAACTGGAAGGGATAGTTTATATAGAGACTAAATGGCTTTTAAATAAAAAATAATTATTTGAATAAATAAGAATAAATGGTTAAATTATTGGCCAATTGAATAGGGCTCTAAATAAGCACATAGCATATATTTTTTAAAGAAGTTTTTAGTTAGTAAGCATCTATCCAAAAGCAAGGTTTTCACAAACTAAAAACTTCTTTAAAAAAAATATGTTATGTGCTTATTTAGACCCCAAGGGCCTCATTCTATTAGCGGCCGCAGCCGTTGCGGGGCCGCAAGGACCGGCCGCAAGCTATTCGGCTATTCTATTCCCTTACGGCCGGAGGCTCCGGCAGGCTTGCGGCCGGTGCCTTGCTATCTCTTGCGGCCGCTCGCGCCGGAGGAAAGCCTTTGATCTAAAACGGCCGCAAGAGTTTTGCAATTCAATTGCTCCGGGAAACCTCTCTGCAAGGCTAAAAACTAACCGCAGCTTACTTGCAGGAAAGAGGTCCCGCTAGCACCAATTAAGCACATAAAATAGCTCAAATAAAGCCATCCTGCACTTTGAGAAGACTATAAAGGGATTTTAGGTGTTAGAAAAAATAGCACATAATTATCCTATACTCAAATCCGTAAAATATTTTATTTTTAATATCCGTAAAATATCCATGTAAAAAGTCCAGAGTGCTTGGAGCACCTCAGACACACCCACGCCGCAGCCGGAAAATAAACAGTTAATTCGAACTCGGGTTTGGGCTGATGTGCAAGCTTGAGAGTGGGTTCCTTTTAATCCTCATGTCCCCCAATATGATCCCTAGCATTTACAGAGCTGTACAGTGCAGGCTTGAATTTATTTTTGCGTTTTTACATTTCTGCGCTTACGGCCGGTTCCAAGATATGCGGCCGGCCGTAAGATGAGATCCTTGCGGGGCCGTATAATAGAATCGCGAGTTAACAGAACCCCCGCAAGGAATCGCAGCCTTACGGCCGATTTACGGCCACTAATAGAATGAGGCCCCTATTCAATTGGCCAAATCGCAATTGAATGAGGCCCATAGAAAGTTACTTAAATTATGTAATATGAAAAAATTACAAGGTGGCTTAAACAGGATAATGAAATGTAAGCAGTTCAAGTTGATAATAACTTAAAAGCTATATTATGTAATGATGAAAGGTGAAATTTAGATGGTGGTGTCTTAAAATGTAGCTTCTGATGGCTGCAGAGGATACAGAATGTCTGTCTTAAAGTTGTGATGTCATAACTTTGCATGGCTGATTGAGCACAAGGCGTAAATGAAATACTGAAACATTATAGGTAAGTAGAAAATCCTGTATAAGAAGTTAAAATCAGGGAATATTTTTGATTGTGATGCCCAGGAGGGATAACTGGATTTTTGAGGACCATGGACTGTTGTGGGCCCTGAGGGGAACCTGGCACCAGAACACAGCTCCTTCCCTTTCCCACAAGGAACAATGATGGCCTAAGATGGATAATGTTACTATCGATGTTTGAGTATGACAGCAATATTGTGGGCCACGTTTTACTGTCAGTCATCCTGTTTGTGATGAGCCATGTTATACTTGTTAATGTGTGATGTACAGCTATGGTTGTGTGGGTAAGCTATGTTGTTCATGAAGGGGGCACAAAGGGCCAGTTAGCCTGGATAGTAAGTGTCAGGACCAATGGGGGTGAGTAGGGGGGTGACATCACTGATGGACAGGCCTCCCCACATGGCATGTGGAGAATTGGTGGACTGTCTTGTAGACATGGCGGAATATTCTAAGTAAGGTAAAAATTCTGACTGAGAAAAATAAGGCTGAGAATTGTCATTTTTTTGGCAATTAATATGGTAATATTATTAATATCAATTAATATCAATAAAATGTATTAATAATAATAAAAATTTACATATTTTATATATTTGCCAATTTCGAATATCTGAATTATTTCTACATGATATATAAGCTTTGGCTTTTTAAACAGAACTGTACTATATGAAAAGATATTTATTATAATGAATACAAATAATATCAAAACAGTATCTTTCAATATAACATTCAATATTGTATATGAATTATGACAGATATAATATCAAGATATAACAAATGATAAAGAATTAGTTATTAACACATTATCTACAAAACATGCCCAATATGCCAAAGTTAGTTTGATCATTTTTGGTATGTTCACAAATATCTATTCACTAAGATACCATACCCTTTTAAAGATAAACAGATTCTGAAGTCTAATTATAATATGATCTAATACAAAAAGAAAATGTTTTTATTACAATTAGGTACTAAATCAAATATCAATCAATATATTGGAATGCTACAACATCTGATATTTATGATATTTATAAAATGAATCTGTAAGTTGTATGTCGACTTACAAGTTACAAGATTATGGTGATATGGTTATATTCAGATTAATATTGATATAGCAATCTGTTTTATAGTAATTTTACAAAATATTTCCAAAATTGTAATAAAAGAAACATACGGAAAATAAAACTGATACAATATCCAAATGCAATGTCTTGTGCTTAGTTCCATAAGATAATTAAGTCTAAACATTTTCTTTTGTTTTAAAAGAATTTCCTATTCTTTGTAGGTAAGTCCGTACATTATTTTATGAGTGAGCTGTGACAGTTTCTTTGTATCTTTGAATATCTATGTGATTTGGGAGTATCCCAATAGTATGTGTTAGGAGCATGTTTATAAGTATGTCTCCTAAATGTGTTTCTCAATGGATTGCCATCTATTTATCTACCATCTCCCTTGTCTTGAATTCTCTTTCTATCTCTCCTTTCTATCTTTATTGGCTTCAGTCTCAAAGTTGTGATGTCACATGGTGGAAGCAAAACAGTTGTTCTTTTCTAGGTATTTTGAAAAATCCTGTTAAGAAATATAAATCTGAAAATATTTGAAGTATTATGTGCTCATAAATAAAAGAAGCATGTAAATGAAAATATAGGTTGTGCATTATATTAATAGAAGATAATATTGTTAAAATGTCAATAAGTTATATGTGATTAAGATTGAAGAATTAAATAATTACTATGGCAAAATGAATAACAACCTAAAAATTAGGAATATAACATGACAATTAAACAGAAATGAAAAAAAACACTTAAAATTATATAATAACAATGATATAAAATAATACTTACCGTAGATAAATGACAAAGGCCAACTGAATTTTAAAACCAGAGTAGCAAAATATATTGGAATAACATTAAAACATAAAATGTATGTAAAAACAAAACAAAATGTAATTACAGAGAATTAAATATGTTTACTAAGAAGAAATGAAAGGTGTATGAGAAAGATTTGATGATGAATTGTAATGACACCATAGAAAATTTTAGTGAGAAACATTATGAAATAGTAAACATTCCGGACCTGAAACAAACTGCTTATGTGCTGATAACTAATGATAGCATAATGAGAATATTTGCAAATTAATTTGAAGACAATGAAAAATTGAATAACAAAATTAAAGGATGTCTGATGGGATTAAAAATTGTAGCAACAAAACAGGAGATGAAAGGAGAAAAAGGTTCGCCATGCTGGAGAGAGTCGGAAACATGGCTGCAGGTTCCTTGGCAGTATGAAACCAGACAATGTGCTGAGGCCTGGTGGGGGTGGGCTTTAAATACCATAAGCCCCTCCCACATATACAGGCCTTAAACTTAAGTCACACCCAAAATATAATTAACCCCTAAGATGAAGTATAGAGATGTGAATTTTTAATGACAATATGATGAGTTGTGTGACGACAAGGCCTTCATGGCTTTGGCCCCTCCTATAAATCTCTTGCTTTAGGGATCAACTAGATGGTATGACGGTGACAAGCTGAGTAATTGATCATACCATCTTATTCAAATGGAAACCCATCTGTTCTGTGGACTTTTTTGTCCTCTCCGATTCCGATTGTGAACTGGGTTTACCAAATCTCCAAGCACTTACAGAAGAAAAAGCAATGTTTAAATAGTTTAGTTGAAAATAAACAGGGTAGATCACTGTCCATGCTCTTGAAAATCATAAAATTTAGCTCACCTATCACATCGGGTAAAATACTTTTGTCTTACAAATCCATTTATTTTAAAACACAGGTGTACACACTGACGGAATCATGTGTATTTAATAGGTGGGTGTATATTTTATGATTAGCTTTGTTGACACACCCATTGTAAATAATAAGGAAAACCATCAAATACTCCTGTAAACTGATCTTCGCAGAGAAATAGCAACTAGTAGACATGCTGAGTGTATTTCACATTGTCCTTATATTATTGATCTCATACCTAAACTAAAAAGATTAAATTCAACAATATTGCGAAATTTATATTGTGCACAATATATTATTTACACTCTGTGGCACATGCTCATAGGAAAGTGTTTGATAGATTGAGGGACCCTTCAGGAACTACTATAATATCCTAATAACAAGAACTAGATGTTATAATTAAACACTGATCATGAATAAATACAGTTTTCAATTATGTAAAAATGCATTATTCTACATTAAAAATAATTTAAAAAATAAGTCTCAGCTGCTGCTAGTCTGCACCCACTATAAGGTCAATGTGGGGAGGCAGTTTTGTCTAGCAGGTAGTGCTAAATTTCCAGACACAATATACCAACACAAGTCTCTCTATTAGGTGGAGACTTGCTGTGTTGAAGTGGTTTCCTTTAGCAATTACATATTGCTGTGGAGGCAGCATATGAATGATTTTTGATAAAACCCTATAGATCTGTGTAGAGAAGGAACTGGCAGCATGGTGTGTTGAGGTCCATGAGGTCACAGAGAGTCAGCAACACACACTCAGCCAAACTCCTTTCCTATCCTTGATAACCTTAGAGACAATCAGATTGAGTGGAGGCTGATACTCTAATATTATAAAGTATATGAATGATTTTTGATAAAACCCTATAGATCTGTGTGGAGAAGGAACTGGCAACCCACTCCAGTATCTCTACCAAGTGTATCAGCATGTGTGCTGAGGTCCATGAGGTCACAGAGAGTCAGCAACACTCACCCAGCCAAACTCCTTTCCCTCTTGATAACCTTAGAGACAATCAGATCGAGTGGAGGCTGATACTCTAATCTTATAAAGTAACGTTAATGCTGAATATTGCAATTATAACACAATAAGTATTAATTGTATTAGTGATGAAATCCTAATTAAATAAATTAGCACCTCTTGTTTAGACATTAAAGTGATCATTTAAGTGATGGTCGGGGGAATCTGTTGTGATAGCTAGTTAGTTAAGTCTATCAAACAGCTAAGCTCAGGTGCTTTGGTTTAGTTACACCACCTACACAGCCTGGCATAGATTAGTCATTTTAGTCTAAGTATCGTTTGATCCAAGCTCAGTCAATTAAGGTTACTCCAGGCACTCAGATGGCCCAACTCAATCTATTTATATTAGTCTAACACCCAGGAGGCCCAACTCAGGCCAGCTAAGGTATGTTAGGTTACTTTAGGCAGCCATATGACTCAGCTCAAGCTAGTTAGGTTAATCTAGGCACCCAGGAGGCCCAGCTTCGGCTAGTTAAGTTAGAGTAGTCACCCAGATGGTACAGCTCGTGCTAGTTAGTTTAATCTATCTGACATCAAAGCTCAGGCTCCTTGGTTTAGCAATGTCATCTATACAGCCACCTGACACAGATTAGCCATTTTAGTCTAGGCACTCAGGCAGCCAACTCCAGTCCATTTATGTTAGTCTAAGCACCCGGGGGCGGGGTTACTCAGTCTATTTAGTTTAGTCTAGGCACCCAGCAAGCCCAGCTTAAGCTGGTAGGTACCCATATGGGTCAGCTCAGGTTAGTTAGGTTAGTTTGGGCACAAAGGTATACCAACCAGCTTAGGCTAGTTTAAGCAACCCAGCTAATTATGCTGGTGGTCCAGCTTAGGCTACTGCATAAGCTAGTCTACAGACCTATTCAGCCCAACTCAGGCTAGCCAGACTGTTGTAGCCAACCATGCCCCCAGCTCAGGTTGTGCAAGTCTAGCCAGGTTAGTCTAGCCATGAACACAGCCCAGCGCTGGGTAGACTGGTTAGTATAGCCAGCATTCAACACATGCAAGTCTGATATTAAGTATCTGTAATTGTATTTATGAGCATTAGTGTGATGCTCTGCCTGCCTAATTGGATCCAATACCACGGTTTTGGTTTGCTACACTGCAATGAGCAGAAATTTTTTTACCTCAATGCTTTATGTTGTTATGTAAAGTGGCTCTAAATAATGTATAATTTCAAATTATATGTAATAGCAAGTATTTTATTAAGTGAACAATATTTCAAAAAAAAATTTCTTACAATAAACTTAAAAAAGTTATAATTTTTTACCTGCCAATCAGCCTTTATGATCCACCCACAAAGTCTAGCCTGTTATCTCTTTCTTGTGGGTGATTATTGCCAACAGTTTCTCATTTCCTATGGGATTCTGGCTGTATTGTTGCAGTTATTTCAGTATAAAACCATATGAATTAAATAGACTCTGCATGTGCAGACCCCAGGGAATAATTAGTCTAATCAGCCTAGTTACACCAAAGGAGTCTCTTTGATTAATAAACAATTCATAAAGTGTTTGTTTTTGTCTATAGTTTTAAATTATACCATGTTTGGAATGCCTGCTGTGTCCCTTTAACTAAAATACCTGACTAAATAGACTTGTAAAACTTGTAGTTTAACAGTAGTCACAACAAAATGAAACTAAATTCCGGCACGCACAAGATTAAAGTTTCCAGGCACTCTGCCAAAGATGTGAAAAATTGCAAATCAAATATTAGGGAGACTCTGTTAAAGGGACTCTGTCACCCAAAAATTGTTTTTCATACTTAAAGAGCATAACAATCAGGCTATGTATTGTTTTAAATTAATCAATCTTGGGAAATTCAATGATGCTGTTGCTTTATTTATATGTAAATGAATTGTTTCATGCATTCAAAATAGATCATTTGATGTGCTAATTAGGATTACATTCTGCTTGTCTGACTCTGTAGTGGCCTAAATAAAGACCCCAATGTTATCTGGCAGTTAATCTCCTCTCCCATCCTTATCAAGCATGCATAGGTGTGCATTAGCAAACTGAGCCGCACATTAGCATACTGAGCCGCACATTAACATACAGGAATTTTAAAATCCATTCTTAATATTTCAGAAATGATTTACAGTAGAGAAAAAAATGCTAGGAAAATGCATATCCATGTTTTAATGCTCTTTAAATGAAATCAACTTCCTGTTCGTGGTGACAGAGTCCCTTTAAGTATAGTTGTTCGATAATAAGAACACATTTTAGTTTAATTGAGAAATTGATTCTGAGCTAATGGAGCCGATCGCCGCTTCCAGCTGTTGAATGCCTAAAGGGACTCTACAGGCAATTTTATTTTATGTTATATAAATGACCTATTTTTTACTTCATTAAGTTTTTCCTCCTGAAAGGAACAAATAAAATTGACACTTCACTTACTTTTAATAAGCCAATGAGCTAATAGCTTTCAGCTTCTTGCTTCAGCTCTTTTCTCCTTGTATCCTGCCCTGCATGCTGCCACCTTTCACATCTGTGACCTGGGTGCTTTAACCTAACACCAAGCTCACATGGGCAGGGCTTCAAACTACCAGTGGTATCAAACTGCAAATACAGTCTATACTGATAAGTTAAACTGTTTAAGACGAAAAATAAATGCTCCTTTTTCACATTCTATACTTGCAATGTATTGTTATCATTATACGTAATAAAACAATTGTGAAAATGGAGGGGTTAAAAAAGGGGGTAATTATTATTGTTATTGCTCAATATAACATTTCCCAATCATTTTTGTGTAATATTGCTATAAATTACCCCTTCCTATAATTCTTCTTTTTTGATCATAAATATTATATTTAAAATATATTGCAAGTACAAAATATCTTCACATTTTTTTCTCGCACATTTGTTGTCTCTGCAGCTTGAAACATTGGCGTGAAGCTCTAACACCAAATAAATCACTTCTACACACACGTGTGTAGTATATGGTTTAACACCTTTCAGTAAATAAAGTAATGTGTAAATAGCAGTCAGTTTTCTGTTTATAGGAGAATATGTTGGCCTAGTGATCTGAATACAAACACTGCAGCTACAAAAACCAAAAAATTCAACCAAAGCTAAGGAAAGGTGTCTTTATGATGCATGTGATAGAGTAAATTCAAACCCAATATAACTAAGTCAAGGGTGCTCATCAGAGAACGAACTAACCTTAATAGGTTAGTCCTATAGCCATGATAATCCACTCTGAGAGCAACCTCTTTTATCTCACTTGTGCCTTTCACAGGGAGAAATATCTTGTAGTATATCAGTCTGGTCTCACTCAAAAGAGTGATCCAGCCCCGAAATACCAAGCAATTCTACCCTGAAAAGGAGAAACAGCAAACCCCAGAAGTGCGTTTTGGCCTTTATGGGCCTCGTCAGTGAGGTGCAGCTGAACTCCCTAAGGCACAGCGAGCAAGGTGTCCATGTCTGGAGTCCCCTATCACCCTTAGGGAGACTAAACCCCAAGGGTAATTTGCATAAACAAAATATCAGAGTCAAATATCAAAGTCAGAGGTCGTTCCCTGATGAGCACCTCTGACTGAAGAAGATCATTTAATTGATTATGTTATTGTTTACTTAGAATAATGATAATCTTATATCTTTAGTGCAAAGGAACCCCACCTTTTAAGTGGGTGGGGGTGGTAATATGGTTAAGGTGGGATTACCATGGATCATGGGTTCCCTGGTGGTCCAGTGGTTAGCATTCAGTTCTTTTACCATTGCGACCTGTGTTTGATTCCAGTCAGGGGACCAATAAGTCACACCACCCAGAAGCCAAGTAGGTTTGGGCCTAGTCATTATTTGGATGGGAGACCACCTAGGAATACCAGGAGCTGTATGTTGTGGCCCATGAAAACCAAGTGGATCAGCATGACCATGGACATAAAGATGTGCCTTGTGTGTTATGGTCCATGAGGTCATGAAGAGTTGGACACGACTGGATGATACACAAAAAATAACATGTATCATAGGGGTTAGCCGAGTATAGGCAAAGTTGTTATAATTCCAACATTAACTTTTTTCTTATTTTTTACCAGTTCCCAGCCATAGGAGGGGTTTATATAAATATATTAATGGATAGATATGGGAGGGAGGATGTTAGGGCTAGTGTAGCATGTTCACATTAGGTAGTAGGTAGTTATACATATTGTTGCTATTTAGACTACTGAGTTTCAGACACAGAGTCTCCTACAGGTATACATAAGGCAGTTTTTGAGTGGCAGGAGCCATGTAAAAGCCCTGCAAACTTGCATGTAAAAACAGGAGCCATGTAATCAAGCTTTATTACTTCCACCATCTATTAAATCATTTAAATCCAACTTATGCCTGTGATACATTTATGGGAATCCTATGTTACACCTTAATAACAACCATTTGTACTATTTAATACATGCATTTTTATACACAGACAAAAACTTTAGACACAAATTTAGGTGACATTTTTTATGAACATTTTTTTTTTTGTCTGACTTAATTCTTTAGAATCTTAATTATAACTTTGCAGCACAAGATGCCATAGTTCCTCCCTTCCATCAATTATGTTTATGTTATAAATGTTTTTATGGTGTCCAGCCAATGCTATTTGGTGTATTGTTGGAGAATGGTTTGGAGAAACCAAGGTGCTTTCTAAACAAATTCGAAATATTAATTATACAAGGTTCAAAATAAGATTACTAGACTCTAAATATGGCTTTATTTTGACGCTATGTAGAACGTTGGACCTCATGCTGACCACTAATACATTAAACTAGGAACTTGCCCATCAAAAATGATGGGATTAAAATTGTAAGGCTGGCAATGCTGTTTGCCACTCAATGTGAGGCTTTTGCTCCTCTGACCACCTTTGGCGCTCATTGCGAGCCTTTCCTCCACTGTACGGTCCGCTCATTTTTTTCTTTCCTGCGTGCTTCAATGGCTCATCTCACTTTGTGAGGCTTCACAGATGAGCGCCTTCAGCGCTCATCCAGTCTAAGTCCTGCGCCATTCATGGGGATCAATCTGAACTGGGTTATAAGGGTGTGCATAAAAAGGGGTTCTCTGTGCCTAAAAACCTTTTTTTTCCCCTCATATATTATCCTATTTTATATCACATTTACCCTCTATAACCTATTATAACTAGGATACAAGATAACAATGTACAGGCAACATATAACCAAACAACAATAATACGTAATTACAATGCAACAATGTCATGCACCCATGGTCCATAATTACTGTATATACTCGAGTATAAGCCGAGTTTTTCAGCCCTTTTTTAAAGGCTAAAAAGGGCCCCCTCCGCTTATACTTGAGTCACTCTCCCCCCGTGTCTCTCTAACCGCCCCTTTGTGTCCCTCTACCCCCCGTGTCTCTCTACCCCCCGTGTCTCTCTAACCCCCCGTGTCTCTTTCCCTCCCCCCTCCTTATCCTCAACCCCCCCCCCTCATTCTAACCCCCTCTCATACTAACCCTCTAAATACCCCCCCCCCCCCCCTTCTCCCCTCACTTAACTGCTCCGGCCTCCGCTCCTACCGGGTCTTCATGTGGCGCGCATGTGACGTCACATGTGTGCCACGTCATTAGCATATACCAAGTGCCGGTACCCGGTAACGTGGCAAGCGTGTGACGTCACAGCATTATCATATACCGGGTGCTGAGGATGAGGAAGGGCCTGAGGATGAGGAGGGGGCCAGAGGATGAGGAGGGGGGCTGAGGATGAGGAGGGAGGTTGAGGATGAGGAGTGAGGATGAGAAGGGGGGATGAGGAGGGAGGTTGATTAGGGGGTTGAGGATGGGGGAGTTGAGGTTGAGGATGGGGGAGTTGAGGTTGAGGAGGGGGGTTGAGGAGGGGGGTTGAGGATGGGGGGTTTGAGGTTGAGAAGGGAGTTGAGGAGGGAAGTTGAGGAGGGGGTTGAGGATGAGGAGGGGGGCTGAGGATTAGGAGGGGGCTGAGGATGAGGAAGGGCCTGAGGATGAGGAAGGGCCTGAGGAGGGAGGATGAGGAGAGAGGATGAGGAGGGGGGGTTGAGGATGGGGGTTTGAGGATCAGGGGGTTGAGGTTGAGGAGGGGGTTGAGGATGGGGGGTTGAGGTTGAGGAGGGAGGTTGAGGATAGGGGTTGAGTTTGAGGAGGGAGGTTGAGGAGGGGTTGAGGATGAGGAGGGAGGTTGAGCATGAGGAGGGAGGTTGAGAAGGGGGTTGAGGATGAGGAGGGGGTTGAGGTTGAGGAGGTAGGTTGAGGAGGGGGTTGAGGATGAGGAGGGGGGTTGAGGAGGGGGGTTGAGGATGTGGATGGTGGGTTGAGGATGAGGGGGTTGAGAAGGGAGGTTGAGGATGAGGAGGGAGGTTGAGGATGAGGAGTGGGGTTGAGGAGGGAGGTTGAGATTGAGGAGGGGGAGAGACACAGGGAAGGGAGAGGGGGGGAAGAGACACAGGGAAGGGAGGGGGGAAAGAGACACGGGGAAGGGAGAGGGGAGAAGAGACACGGGAGAGAGAGGGGGACACAGAAGGCACAAAAGGGACACAAGGGGCAGCACATTTCCCACCCTCGGCTTATACTCGAGTCACTTATTTTACCCAGTATTTTGTGGTAAAATAGGTGCCTCGGCTTATACTCGGGTCGGCTTATACTCGAGTTTATACGATAATCGTAATATTACAGTCACTAAACAATGTAGTCATGACAATCCCCATCTTAGATGTAACCTTAGGAGTGTGGCCCTCAGCATCATTTAAATTTCACGGCAAATCTAAGTTTCCTGAATTAATATATTTTTGCATTCCTTAGGCAAAAAGCATCCTTCACATATGCAGCACATTTCATAAAACATTTTATTTTTATTAATATCTAAAAATTCCTCTAATCATTATGTTGACACCCCCAGAGGTGTATACACAGGCACCTGATTCCCCAATCAGCATGGAACATTTGGAAAACAATTTTAACCCATTATTCACCTGCTGTGTCATCCTCAGCCAACAGGAGAGCTAATGTCAGCCCCAAAGTGACTGCTGGGATGTGACCCGCCCAGGTGCATCCTGTGTGGTAATGACACAAGCAGGCTCAACTGCTGCATAACTCCACCAAACAGAAAAAAACACCAACAGCAGTAGTTGATGCAGGGAATGGACAACTTGCAGGGGTGGTAATCAAGTGTGAATGTCCTGCACAGAGAGACTCTTATATGAAAATACATAACAACTTCTAGCATGGTGCCACACTACATATCCCAGGCTGCTTTACAGCGCAAACAGGAACCCCAGAGTTTGAAACAAATGTTTCAACCTTTGCTTTATCCTGATTGGTCAAACGAAATTATGCTAATTTGGCGTGGATTTGAAGGGAGTGTTTACTCTGATTTTTAGAAATTACAAGACATTTTGCTGACTTCAAGGTGAGTTTTTAAATGTTTATTTTGGGATTGCAAAAAAATGTTTGCATACACCACTGATTCTCCTCATGCATTCATAATCCAGGAAACTTAGATAGGCCTTTAATCTGCCTAAAAGTAATATGTTCTCTATAAATGTGTTATGCTCTTGTATTGCATAGCTGCCAAAGTTGCTAGTTACACAAACATTGCCCATTTTTACTATGCAATAGAGGTATTTTAATACAGCACTAGATCATGGCATTTCTAATTTTTGTATTTTGTTTGATGTTACTTCAATTTGGTTTGCATTGAAAAACTTTTAGTAAAGCTTGACATGACATCTATGTTGCCCCTGCTGTCAGAGAAGTGTGTGTACCCAAGCCTGCTATTTTTATATACTTAAACCTCTAAAGGTTATGCCCCTGTAATATGAAATATTTTATTCCCAATACAGACTGTGAGAAGCTTCCAGGACATTTTTAGAAAAGGTCAACATTCTTTTCCAGCTTGCTTGGCAAGAGCCTCTAATTATAGGAACATATCCCAACGCTAACAAGACAACAGCAAATAATAGACAGCAACTATAAAAAAACAACATTAAAAACTGATCAAGGAAAATGTTTGTAGCACTAAAATCCTTTGAGAGAAATTAAATTGAAATAATGGTCAAGCACTAAGCAACATGTTCCTAGGTTGAGTAGAACATTACTTCTCATGTAATACATCCCAAACCAAATTATATTTTAATCATGAGACTGCCGTCTGTGATGGCCTGCAGAGATAGTGAAAGTGTTTTGTGGGCTATCAGTTGGTGCTGTGTCAGTATAATAAAGTGAAAGGAGAATTAGGTTGCAGTGCGGTCAAAATCAAAGTCGATTAAGGCACAATAAATATGGTACTAGAAATGAATATTGTGTAAGTTTCTTCTACTTAGACAAAGCGTAACAGGCGCCTTTTAAAAACCCAGGTCTGCTTTCTACAATTAACCATAACTAAGTACAAAAAATTCCATTCCATTTAATTTTACTGTAAGACTAAAGGCAGTTGACATTATAAAAAAGAGCAGTTTTTAAATATAAAAATTTGCAGCCTTATTAAATTGCGATTCAGTAAATTTAAAAGGGCTCTGTATAAGCACAAAGCATATTTTATTTACAGAAGTTTTTAGTTAGTGAAGACCTTGTTTTTTGATAGAAGTTCACTAACTAAAAACTTCTGTAAAAAAATATGCTATGTGCTTAAATAGAGCCCTATTAAATTTACCAAATCGCAATTTAATAAGGCTGTTGATTTTAATACTTGTACAAACTATTTTTGGAACTATTTTTGGCTGTGTCAGGTTAGATCACTTGAAGGAGTAACCAATTTCTCAATAGAGCTCCATACCCTGACGGGAGTTGTTTCCTGACACACCCTAATAAGATTTAGTCTGAAAGTGATCTTGAATCTTAAAACCATTTTTTGAGTATATGTAAGTCTTAGTATTATAAAGCAAAATATTGGGTAGAATAAAAATGTCAATTGGGTGTTACTGATGGCAAAATACACACAGCATGTTATTAAAAGTTGAATTATTTAATTTTCTCCCTCGATTACTTATTTAAGAATTTAAGTTTTTAAGCAGTAAATTTAAATTTAAAAGACATGCCGGTTAAATAAGAGTAAATTGTCAAGTTTTCATTTCTCAGTAAAATAAACATTTGGATGTACTCAGATTTATTTTATTTAAAATAAAATTTTGTTTCCACACCCCCAGAGACTCATGTCCTACCCTATAGAAACACTACATTCAAGTATATTTTCTAACCCTATACTAACCTTCAGCAAATAGCAGCACAGTGCAGAGATCCAGATCAGCACTGCCTGAGCTGCTTCCTTGTGGTGGGTACAAAAGACTACACATCACATGATGCTTTGCTGCAGAGACGGATCCTCGGACATTGCAACAAAGTCGGAGCTGCCTCTGATTGGACTAAAATAAATTATGAATTTTTGCTAATCTAGCCTGTGTTTACAGGGGCATTCCTTCTCAAAATCAACTGCCAGAAAACTGAAGACATTTGCAACTCTATGGTAAGTTTATTAAAGATTATTTTGAGATTTTTTTCAGGCGAG
The DNA here is from genome assembly GCA_027410445.1 of Discoglossus pictus. Taxonomy (NCBI): domain Eukaryota; kingdom Metazoa; phylum Chordata; class Amphibia; order Anura; family Alytidae; genus Discoglossus; species Discoglossus pictus. The sequence goes on from CM050167.1 coordinate 369,279,621, forward strand.
GAAATGTTTCATACACAAATGATTCTCCTCTGTCAGATGCATTCTTAATCCATTAATCATCTATATACCTTTAAGTTTTATGCTGCCCTAAGCCATTCTGATTTGTGTGCCTCCAGAATACCCGTTACTGTTCCTCCTTGCCAATTGCAGGGTTTTACTGATATGTCATCCCCCAGGAAACATGAACAACAGGACAGATTATCAGCACTTATTTCTAACTTTAATTTTTGCTAATAATTTCAATTAAGCTTCAAGTAAATTTTAAATTAAGTAATTTTTACAAGTGTCTCCCATATACTCATATTTCAAACAGTATAGTATATTAATAGATTCACACAGAACTTCTATCATCATTTTTTATGTTGGAGTTTTGTGCTGTTAGTGTTCTTGTATAAGTATACAAGAAAACAGAACCTTCCATTCTAACAAATTATAGAAAGATTTCTGGCTGAGGTAAGGATGGCTCTGAGTTTGGTGAGCCTTTAGAGGCCATACTGGTATTCTTTTTCTAACTGAAATAAAATGCAACTTTTATTTAGGCTTACTTAAAAAGATAATCTTTATATAAAACCAAACTTAAAAACATATTATTTGACAGTCAGATGTTTTGATTAGAATTTTAATAAGGTATTTCCATTATTGCTATAAAGTTAATGACATTGATATTCATGAAAACATGTTTTGCATATCTGTTAAATTCTTAATTATGAATACAACATATTAGAGCCTTTAATATCAAATGACTTTCTATCAAATCCCTTCCCTCTCCCACTAAACAAAAAACCTCCTTCCTACCTAAGCAAACTTTCACCTACTTCCTGACACTTACTATTCCTTATTTGTTACACTTCTCTGTCTCTTCCAATCCCTTTATACTGTAAGTAGTGAGTTTCCAGTCGTGTAGGGTGCTTTGGAGAAAAACACTTTCTGTAAATATTCTAAGCTCAAAACAGGGCCCTTCATTTTCTACAGTAATATGGTATTTCCCTTGATTTTATGCCCTGTACAGTGATATGGATATGTTGGAACGTTACAAATAAATTTAATAATAATAATATTATTTAACTAAACCTGGTGAAAATGGAAAGGTTTATTCACATCAAGTTAAATTATATATATTCAATTTGAGTAAGATACATTTTCAATTCAAGTAACATAATAAACCCCTCTTGAATTAAGTCTATAATAAGAAAATTACCATCTTAAAAAGCAGTGTTTTGTATTGATGGACAATATAAAGTACTAAACAATTTCAGACTAGACATATCAGGCTTTATTTTAAGAAGGTAAGAACTAGTTCATTCACAATCCGTAGGAGAATGTTTTAAATTTCTAACAATTAATAAATAATCCACATATTATAAGGATCAGAAGAGATCTAAAAAAATTATCTTGATGGACTAAAAGTATTTATTCAACCTCAATTACTACTATGTAGCTACCTGCAATGAAAGTTCGTGGACTCATCTGGTTTAATTATATATATTAGGATTAAGAATTTATTACAAATAAGTTATTAGACATGCAAAAAACCTGTTAGATGAATAATATGTCATTAACTTAATAACAAGAATGGAAGCAACTTATTAACATGTTAGCCAATATCCGGAGCCTCCCAAATTATCAGTCTTATTAACTTGCGATTTGGCCAATTGAAAAGGGCTCTATATAAGCACAGAGCATATTTTTTTACAGAAGTTTTTAGTTAATGAACTTCTATCCAAAGACAAGGTCTTCACTAGCTAAAAACTTCTGTAAAAAAATATGCTCTGTGCTTATATAGAGCCCTATTCAATTGGCCGGATCGCAATTTAATAAGGCTGTATGTCTTTTTAAGTTTTATCTTAATTGTTTGGTATTATATAAACATTATCTTTTCAAATATGCTTAATTAAAATTAAGATTTAATTTGCTTTAGGCTATAGATACCCAACTGTGTCTGTTCATAGAAAGAATATTCTGCTCAGATCAAAGTCAACTCTCTTGGGATGTCTTTCCCAAGTGTTCCTCCTAATACTTAGCCACCTTCTCGCACATACATCGTTGCATAGTTAATTACTCTTTCATTCTTCCTCATTAACTTATTAGCCTAGTAATAGCAATAGCAGGCCCACTCTTTGCCTAATGGCCATAACATATCTGCTCTATAACTAGTAGCCATAGTGCACCCCCTTCCAAAATAGCTGTAGGGTACCCCACATTGCCTTAAAACAGTAGTGCTCTACCTCACTTGGCTAATTGTTACCGTGTGCCTCCTTTCTAAACATTTCCCTATTCTGCCACTCACTGCTGATTCTTCCATTGAGCCCCCTTTTAAATCAGTTCACTCTGGCATTTTTTCTAATCACTAAGGTTTGCCTCATATCTGCTTACTTTCACCCGTTAACTCCTCTTTGCCTATTTTCCCTTATGCACATAATCTTCAAATAAATCAGACTCATTCACCCCCTTGCCATAATTTACCTGTTTGTCCTAGTGTACCCCCTGCCTCTTCCCACTTGTTGCATCCTGCCTTTTCCCTCTTGTTGCATCCTGCCTCTTCCCTCTTGTTGCATCCTGCCTCTTCCCTCTTGTTGCATCCTGCCTCTTCCCACTTGCTGCATCCTGCCTCTCCCTCTTGGTGCATCCTGCCTCTCCCTCTTGTTGCATCCTGCCTCTCCGTCTTGCTGCATCCTGCCTCTTCCCTCTTGTTGCATTCTGCCTCTTCCCTTTTGTTGCATCCTGCCTCTCCCTCTTGTTGCATCCTGCCTCTTCCCTCTTGTTGCATCCTGCCTCTTTCATCTTGTTGCATCCTGCCTCTCCCTCTTGTTGCATCCTGCCTCTTCCCTCTTGTTGCATTCTGCCTCTTCCCTCTTGTTGCATCCTGCCTCTCCCTCTTGTTGCATCCTGCCTTTTCTCTCTTGTTGCATCCTGCCTCTTCCCTCTTGTTGCATTCTGCCTCTTCCCTCTTGTTGCATCCTGCCTCTTCCCACTTGCTGCATCCTGCCTCTCCCTCTTGGTGCATCCTGCCTCTCCCTCTTGTTGCATCCTGCCTCTCCGTCTTGCTGCATCCTGCCTCTTCCCTCTTGTTGCATTCTGCCTCTTCCCTCTTGTTGCATCCTGCCTCTCCCTCTTGTTGCATCCTGCCTCTTCCCTCTTGTTGCATCCTGCCTCTTTCATCTTGTTGCATCCTGCCTCTCCCTCTTGTTGCATCCTGCCTCTTCCCTCTTGTTGCATCCTGCCACTTCCCACGTGTTGCATCCTGCCTCTCCCTCTTGTTGCATCCTGCCTCTCCCTCTTGTTGCATCCTGCCTCTCCCTCTTGTTGCATCCTGCCTCTTCCACTTGTTGCATCCTGCCTCTCCCTCTTGTTGAGACCCGCAGTTGCTTCTTATTTCACAGCACCCTCACTAATTCACAGTCTCTTCATCAGAGATCTTCACATATATACTGCATCTACCTAGCTGGCAGTCCTCCATCATAGAAACCTTTGAATATAAAAATTCTCACTATCTCATTGTCTCTTAATGAGAGATTTTCAAATACAGTCAGCCTCACTAGATCATGATAGGTCGTGTCAGACCAATCTAATTAGTTTTTATCAGGAGGTTAGTAGGAACTTGGATCAGGGCAACTCAGTGGATGTAGTCTTTTTAGATTTTTCAAAGGCTTTTGATACAGTGCCACATGGAAGACTAGTGAGCAAACTAAGGGATACAGGAATTGCAGTAAATATCTGCTCATGGATCGAGAGCTTGCTAAAAGACAGGAAGCAAAGGGTTGTTTTGAATGGAACATACTCTGATTGGACTAATGTGTTAAATGGGGTTCCTCAGGGCTCAGGTCCTCTCATTTTTAACATATTTATTAATGACATTGAAGTAGGACTTGAAAGTAGTGTCTCCATTTTTGCTGATGACACTAAGTTGTGCAAGGTAATAAAATCAGATAATGATGTACTTTCCCTACAAAGGGATTTGCATAAATTAGAGAAATAGGCGGCTAAATGGCAGATGAGATTTAATACAAATAAATGCAAGATCATGCATTTGGGAAGGAGCAATAGCCATGCAATCTATACTCTTAATGGAGCAAATCTAGGGGTATCAGATATTGAAAGGGATTTGGGAGTACTAGTGGACAACCACCTAGGTAACAGCACTCAAAGCCAAGCAGCAGCTGCAAAGGCAAATACAATATTAGCATGTATTAGGAAGGGTATCGAAGCAAGGGAAGAAAATATAATTCTGCCACTATACAAAGCCCTAGTATGCCCTCATTTGGAATATGGAGTACAATTTTGGGCACCACCTCATAAAAAAAGAAATTTTAGAGCTGGAAAAAGTACAGAGAAGGGCTACAAAACTAATAAGGGGAATGGACTAACCAAATTAAACTTATTTTCACTAGAAAAAAGGCGTCTACGAGGGGATATGATTACCGTATATAAATACATCCAGGGTCAATATAAGGCTTTGTCTGTAGCAAGAGATTTTCAATTGACAAGAGGACACCCTTTGAGGTTAGAGGAAAAAAGATTTCACCTTAAACAAAGAAAAGGGTTGTTCACAGTTAGGGTGGTTAAACTGTGGAATTCTCTACCAAAGGTGGTGGTAACAGCGAATTCGATAGACAACTTCAAAAAGGGGTTAGATATATTTTTGAATAAAGAGGGCATTCAAGGCTATCCTAGATAACTAGTGAAGGAATATTGATCCAGGGAGAAATGTGATATCCAGTTTCTGGGGTCAGGAAGGAATTTTGCTTTTTTTTCCCTTGTGAGACAATTGGCAAAGTTTCAATGTTTTTTTCTGTTTGCCTTCCTCTGGATTAATTAACAATTAATAATAAATAGTCCACATTAAAAAGATCAATAGAGATCTAAAAAGGTTGAACTTTATGGACTAACTCTATATTCATCCTCCTATACTATACTATTAATAATTATTTAATCAAACAAATTAATTAATAACTAATCCGCATATTGCAGATCAGAGGAGATCTTAACAACTTGATGGACTGAAAGTCTTTTTTCAACCTTAATTACTATGGGCCTCATTCAATTGCGATGTGGGCAATTGAATAGGGCCCTAAATAAGCACATAGCATATTTTTATTAAAGAAGTTTTTAGTTAGTGAAAAGCTTTCTTTTGGATAGATGCTTGCTAACAAAAAACTTCTTTAAAAAATATATGTTATGTGCTTATTTAGGGCCCAATTCAATTAGGCAAATTGCAATTGAATGAGGGCCTATGTAACTATGATATCTTCACCAGAGAGTCAAGGACACTTACTTTATCTAGTTTTGATTAGAAATAATTTATTTTCTTTAAGTGGTTCTGAAGATTTGTTAAGCAATCCAATTATTTTTTCTTTCTAAAAATGTTTTTTTGCTACAATATCTCAACACTGAATTGTATCCCCTTTATTTTCATTGTATTCATTTACGCCTCCATTTTCTTATTTTTATAAACAAAGCTCACCTTTTTTGTCTACGCTCACTAATTTTCAGAAATAGTCCCAAATCCATAAGGTTGAGAAGCTTTCTTTCTCTAATAGATTACTTTTTTGAATATTTATAGGAAATCAGCCCATATTTGGGTGATGTTTATATGTGTGTATATGTATGTATGTAAATACAGTCAAGTCCATAAATATTGGGACATTGACACAATTCTAAACTTTTTGGCTCTATACACCACCACAATGGATTTGAAATGAAACTAACAAGATGTGCTTTAACTGCAAACTTTCAGCTTTAATTTGAGGGTATTTACATCCAAATCAGGTGAACGGTGTAGGAATTACAACAGTTTGTATATGTGCCTCCCACTTTTTAAGGGACCAAAAATAATGGGACAATTGGCTGCTCAGCTGCTCAGGTGTGTGTTATTCCCTCATTATCCCATTTACAAAGAGCAGATACAAGCTCCAGTGTTCATTTCAAGTGTGCTATTTGCATTTGCTGCTGTTAACTCTCAATATGAGATCCAAAGAGCTGTCACTATCAGGGAAGCAAGCCATCATTAGGCTGAAAAAACAAAACAAACCCATCAGAGAGATAGCAAAAACATTAGGTGTGGCCAAATCAACTGTTTGGAACATACTTAAAAAGAAAGAACACACCGGTGAGCTCAGCAACACCAAAAGACCCGGAAGACCACGGAAAACAACTGTGGTGGATGACCGAAGAATTATTTCCCTGGTGAAGAAAACACCCTTCACAACAGTTGGCCAGATCAAGAACACTCTCCAGGAGGTAGGTGTATGTGTGTCAAAGTCAACAATCAAGAGAAGACTTCACCAGAGTAAATACAGAGGATTCACCACAAGATGTAAACCATTGGTGAGCCTCAAAAACAGGAAGGCCAGATTAGAGTTTTCCAAACAACACCTTAAAAAGCCTTCACAGTTCTGGAACAACATCCTATGGACAGATGAGCCTAAGATCAACTTGTACCAGAGTGATGGGAAGAGAAGAGTATGGAGACGGAAAGGAACTGCTCATGATCCAAAGCATACCACCTCATCAGTGAAGCATGGTGGTGGTAGTGTCATGGCGTGGGCATGTATGGCTGCCAATGGAACTGGTTCTCTTGTATTTATTGATGATGTGACTGCTGACAAAAGCAGCAGGATGAATTCTGAAGTGTTTCGGGCAATATTATCTGCTCATATTCAGCCAAATGCTTCAGAACTCATTGGACGGCGCTTCACAGTGCAGATGGACAATGACCCGAAGCATACTGCAAAAGCAACCAAAGAGTTTTTTAAGGGAAAGAAGTGGAATGTTATACAATGGCCAAGTCAATCACATGATCTGAATCCGATTGAGCATGCATTTCACTTGCTGAAGACAAAACTGAAGGGAAAATGCCCCAAGAACAAGCAGGAACTGAAGGCAGTTGCAATAGAGGTCTGGCAAAGCATCACCAGGGATGAAACCCAGCGTCTGGTGATGTCTATGCATTCCAGACTTCAGGCTGTAATTGACTGCAAAGGATTTGCAACCAAGTATTAAAAAGTGAAAGTTTGTTTTATGACTGTTAATCTGTCACATTACATTTAGTCCCTTAAAAAGTGGGAGGCACATATACAAACTGTTGTAATTCCTACACCATTCACCTGATTTGGATGTAAATACCCTCAAATTAAAGCTGAAAGTCTGCAGTTAAAGCACATCTTGTTTGTTTCCTTTCAAATCCATTGTGGTGGTGTATAGAGCCAAAAAGTTTAGAATTATGTTGATGTCTCATTATTTATGGACCTGACTGTATGTGTATATGTGTATATATATATCCATAGAAGATGTTGCAGGAAAGTGCCCTAGAGCTGTGCTGCAGGCAGAGCAGCTTCACCCAGGCAGGAGCACTGAATTGATCCCGGCAGGGCCCATTACAAAACATTTTTTACCTCCCAATTTTTTTTTGCGCCCTCAATAATCTAGCTCTGCCACTGAATACACACAACATTATTTTAGGCAACATCACTCATCATATACAATGCACATAAACAACTCTTCAGTTGACCATTATGCTCTGCACTCTTGTTTTTGCTGCATCCATTTACCCCTTTTCTCTTCAGGATCCCATGTCCTCTCCATTATGTTTTTATGCCGCTTTAAAATCTCATATTTTTATCTCCTGGATTTCTTGTATCCACGTTCCTTCCACGTGAAAGTTTAACATTTTCTATTTGTAGCCTTCTAGAACTCATGTCTCGAGTAATTTGCCTTCTTTTCCCCACCTAGATACTGCGCTGAGTATCAGTACATGCCTGACAATGTGTAATAGGAGTGTCTTGACTTAGTTCCATGACAAGGTGACAATTTCTATGTATGTATATATACCATACAGTTTATGATGTCTGAGTCACCACCCTAATATTATGCAAGAAACTTGCATAATATTAAGGTGTTGGCTCAGTCATGGTGGAATCTTGGCTGGAACCCAAGATTCCACTATTTAATTTAGAATTGGCAATATTATAATGGAGACTAATTTGCTGCAATATTTCTAAATATACTACATATATAATATATGACTAAGTATTTATGATGGCAATTAAAATGAATCATACTTCCCCTTTCTTGTTTGTTAGAAGAAGGGAACGTATTCCTGAGAAACAGAAAAAAACTATGTAAAAAGTTAAGTGAAATAAAATAGAATTAAAAAGATCACACAGTGGGTGGGAAAGCAGCCCTATTAAATTTGAAGCCAGTAGTTCCTAAGTGAAGCTCGCAATGGCTGCGGGCTTGAAATTTGGGCGAGTTACTGTGCTATTAAATTAGAACGGGCTACGAGCTACGAGCTGTTTACGCAAAACAGTAAACCATTTGTCGGCCGTTGGATTTGCGGGTTTGAACTTAATAAAATTAGTCAAACCCGTAGTTACAATGGAAACAGAGATCATCATAATAGCGTCACAGCAAAATGGAGGTTGGATGTCAAAGTCTTACGGGGTTCAATTATGAGATACAGTTATAATGCAATATTAATAAAGCCGTAAATATGATATTCTATCACATGCGAGTTACAGTCTATGTATTAACACATTGATTGCCCGAATCGATATTACACATAAATTTTACATCAAATAAAGTATTTTTCTGGGACGATTTGCGGGCTTGAGAATGTTATGCTATTAATTCTAAGACATAACATCACTTTCCCTTTTAATATTAGTACATTGGTGTGTTTTCATTTGCATTTCAAGTGCTACATATTGGACTTGACCCCCTTGCGGGTCCTCTCAAGCACACATTGGGATTTGGACTACATTTGTGTGTTATGGGCTTGCTCGCGAGTGACTTCGTAGCAATTTGATAGCTACATTAAAAACGTAGCGGGCTTGACAGGATTTAAAGCTGCGAAGTTCAACGTTGCTCATCCCGTAGGATTTTTTCGCAGCAAACACCCAGATTGACAAAGGCCTGCGTTACGGGGCTAATTGATTAGCAGTAAGTCCTAAGAGCTACTTTACGAACTACGTTTTAACACGTAGACCGACTTTAATAGGGCTGTAAGATTTGCTGTTTGTTCCTTATATATTTAGGAAAATAGAAACTTATGCTTTGGTATTTGTAGGAATGACATGCTATGCTATTTTATTTTTAAATTATTTTGGAAATAGTATTTACTTGCGTCAGTATACTGATAACTACAACACTATAATACTACTGGTTGACCAGACACCTAAGAACGATGGTGATTCTATAGTGAGTTCAATTTCATCTGATTGTTAACTTAAACTATAATATGGGCCTCATTTAATTGTGATTTGGCCAAGTGAATAGGGCTCTATATAAGCACAGAGCATATTTTTTTACAGAAGTTTTTACTTTGTTAAGACCTTGCTTTTGGATAGAAGTTCACTAACTAAAAATATCTGTAAAAAAATAATTAATTTTTGATTGCCAATTTGCGAGCTTGAGACTGTTGTGCATTTAATTCTAATTTTTTTCATTGCATTCCCCGTCAATTACAGTGCAGTATTGATTTTTTATTTGCATTTACAGTGCTACGGACATGTCTTTAACTTCTTTGCGGGTCTTATTTGCGACCCGTTGGGTTTTCTTCTACATTTGCCGTTTACGGGTGTGAAAACATTTGCGGGCTTCAAGAATTGTAGCAATTGAATATCAATTAGCGATTTTAGCTCTTGAGTAACTCTTGCGGATGTGAAAGATCAAAGGCATTAATGGGGTATAAATTATGGTTGTAACAACCGCAGGGATTTTCAGCCTGTAATCAGTAGAACGTTTGCGGCTCAAATAAAAGACACCAATTGAATAGCAAATTAGTTTACGGCCTACATTACATGCTCCAGTAACTTACAATTTCTCAGTTGAATTAGGCCTCTAGGGCCATATTCAATTCGAAGCCTGCAACTCGATCGCAGACAGATGAATTTCTGAGAGTGAGTTGAGGGCTTGTCGGAAAGCCTTGTAGGCCTTGTAGCAAAACGCTATAAGTTACTTAGATATATTTGACTTTATATATATTTGACTTCTATAAGTGTACTCCTTCATATAACACCAACGTATATTTAGGTGCCACATTAAGAACAGATTCTGCTAAGGGACTCATTTAATTGCAATGTGGCTTATTGAATAGGGCTCTATATAAGCACCGAGCATATTTTTTTACAAACGTTTTTAGTTAGTGAAGACCTTGCTTTTGAATAGAAGTTCCCTAACTAAAAACATCTGAAAAAATATGCTCTGTGCTTAAATAGAGCCCTATTCAATTGGCGAATTCGCAATTGAATGAGGCCCTAAGTCTCAACAATGTTTTTCTTTGCATATTTAGTTAAAATATGGTTCTTATATATATTTTTTTCACTCTCTCTGTTTGTGCGTGCTGCATTGGGGTTTTAACTTCTGTTAGACATCCCGTTTGTTCAGATAGGGAGACATATGCGCCACTCTTTTGGTACCATTGTATACCTTTACTTTTCTTACCAGTTGGTTATTATTTAAGAGCTAAATAGCTAGTAAATAATACAGTTTGTAAATTGTAACTCAGAGACAACTTATCTGAACAAGTAGTTGCTTTCACTGATGAGTATTTTCAAATTTTATAATGTCTTAGAAATCACACTGACAGAATATTATTTTTAAGCTAGTCTAGGGTGGACAGAAAATAGGCTCCTAGCCTGCCATAGTTGCCAAAATTAATGACCAGTATCACAAATCACAGCGCTTACAGTAGACAGACCTGTGCACTAATGACTAGTAAATAACCATAACATCATAAAGGGAGGAATAGGACAATTATAGTTTATATATATATATATATATATATATATATATATATATATATATATACATAATAAAGTTTTACTGTTACATTTTTCCTGTTAGTGAGCTTGAATTTATAAGGAAGAGTTTCAGTTAACTGACAGATTACTCATTTTGCACACCATAAAAGAGCAAGGTATCATTCATACTACAAGTTACCTTACCATCTGTACTCTCTATTTGATCTGATTTAAAGGAAGGTTCAGAGTCTTGGCTGGTAAGAGTCTTCATCCATCGCAAAAAATCCTGGAATAAATTATAGCATATTGTGGTTGAGAAGGGGAGGGGCTGGGGGACTTGAATAAGATGTGTAAGATTTTTCTATGTTAAGACTTTTATTAGCTACATGTCTGGATTTACATTTCAATTTGTTTTCAGTGCGTGTCATAATCACTCGCACATCAAAAGACTGATTTTATTTAGTAATATTTTATTTTATTTTATATTTTATACTAGTCACTTGCCTGTCAAAAATGACGGTATAATATTGTCTTAAATATTGTGGGTTCTGTCTCTTTGATAGCCCTCTCTCTGTTTAGCATGTCTCGATCTCTGTGCACCCTCTCTCTCTCTCTGTGCCCTCTCCCTCTCTCTGTGTTCACTCTCTCTCTCTCTCTGCACCCCTCTCTCTCCTCTCTCCCTCCTTCTATCTCTCCTCCCTTCTCTCTCTCTCCCCTCCCTCCTTCTCTCTCTCTCCCTTCTTCTATCTCTCCCTTCCTTTCTCTCTCCCTTCCCCTCACTCCCTCCTTCCTTCTCTTTCTACTTTTTCTCTCTCCCTTACTCTCTCTCTCTCCTTCTCTCCCTCCATCCTTCTCTCTCCTTCTATCTCTCCTCCCTTCTCTTTCTCTCTTCCCCTCCCTCCTTCTCTCTCTCTCCCTTCTTATCTCTCTCTCTCTTCTTTTCTCTCTCTCCCTTCCCCTCTTTCCCTCCTTCCTTCTCTCTCTCTCCTTTTTCTCTTTCCCTTATTCTCTCTCTCTCCCTCCTTTTCCCCTCCCTCCTTATGTCTCTCACTTCTTCTCTCTCTCCCTTCTTCTCTCTCTCTCTCTCCCTTCCTTTCTCTCTCTCTTTCTTCCTCTCTCCCTCCTTCCTTCTCTCTCTCCTTTTTCTCTCTCCCTTACTATCTCTCTCCTTCTCCCCCTCCCTCTGCTCTCTCTCCCCCTCCCTCCTTCTCTCTCTCTCCCTTCTTCACTCTCTCTCACTGTCTTTCTCTCTAACCCTTCCTCTCTCTCCCTCCTTCCTTCTCTCTCTCCTTTTTCTCTCTTCCTTACTCTCTCTCCCTCCTTCTCTCCCTCTTTCCTTCTCTCTCCTTCCATCCTTCTCTCTCCCTCCCTCTCCCTTTGATGCACAATGCAAGGCTCGAAATTCTCAATTCGCAACTCACAATTCTCTATATTTCTCTACCTCCTTCTCTCCACCTCCATCCCTCTCTCTCTCTCCCTCCATCATTCTCTCTATCTCCCTCCATCTCTATCTCTCCCTCCTTCTCTCTCTCCTTTTCTCTCTCTCCCTCTCCTTCTCTCTCCCACCTTCTCACTCTCCATCCTCCTTCCTTCTCCTTCTTTCTCTCTCCCTCTCCCTCTCTCCCTCTCCCATCGCCACACAATGTGAGCCTTGGAATGCGCAGGGCGCATGCACAACTCTTAATTTTGTGATCGTTACACACATACAACAACTATATTAGTGATTCCCTATGGCCTGATCTTTAATGTTTCTATCAATGACATGACTGGAACTAAAATGGCTCTAGGAGAGATTAATATATTTTATTCAGAAGATTTACGGACATATTTTGCAATTTCTGAAATAAATTTTCTAAAACAAAGCTCCCAACATTTCAAATGGGTTATGAGGGACAATAGTATTCTTGAAAAATGATTCACTGTTGGGTAGTGTTATTGGCACTATGTATTATGCATGTACTAGAGATACACACACCTAAAGTACCACTGAAGAGAGGAGCCATAGTATATATTTATTTATATATATTATTTTTATTATTGATTGATCACTAATAAAATTCCTACATAATAATTTATAATAACAGTTTTCAATATTAAATTTACTTAGAGTACCAGCCTCCAGTTGAGCTCTCTGTCTTGACCCTGACAAGGTCATCAAAAAGAGGGAGTGGGTTTTGCTGAGAGACAGATCTAAAGGGCTTCAAGAACAATATGATTAGGTAAGAGCTAAAACTATTTTCCAAGGCTGATATCCCAGCAATAGTTTGTAGCCAAGGTAAAACATGTTAACACAACAAGTCTCCAGTATATAGTGAGCATTGTGCTGTCATAACTTTGTGCTTGAAAATTTTGCACATCCTACAAGATAAACTAGCTACCACCGGTGACCATAGCGGGTGGATACCAGCAGAAGCTGAGACTGAACCAAAATTTAATACTGAATATTTTTTTTTATTTTTTTATTTCATTTAAATTGTATTATGATCATTGACTATGATCATTATGACCGATGACTCATTTAAACATCTATTGTTAGTGCATTGTAGAGATTTTTTAGTATGTGCACACTGCTCAGTACAGACTATATTCTGTATTACTGACACCCCAAGTTTCTACCTTTCCCCTAGATTTTGAGAAAAAACAGCAACAGGAACCAGAGAAAATGGAATATGATCAGGTATGGAAGGAAAAGTCTTGTTATTAAATGTGGGACTTTCCTTCAAAAGTGTGACATTTGGGAAGCTATGAGAGACAGGGGAACTTCCCTTTGAAAAGTGGGGCAGTTGAGAAGCATGCTTGTATTTTACACCTCGTGTCCCTGTTATGTATAAAAATGTTGTTGTATTGATAATTTATTGTCATATTTAAATGGATTCTTTAGGATAATATTTAGTTTTATATAAATGTTTTAACTAGGTAGCTTAATTAATTTGATCGTTAACCCACTTTTTGGGCCAGGATGGTACCTTCCTGAAAACTCCAAACATCAGCCTCCAGGGCCCAAAAGTGTATGTGAGGATCAGAGGACTTTTCTTCAGCCCAGTTGTTCTAACAATCAACTAAGCTGTCATTTTCATGAACCCCAGAATATTTAGACTTTTGGATCTGGTTACTGAACCAAAGGGGTATTACAATAGCCACAAGGACCTTGTGAAAAAACACTTGTTGATTTGTTATGTTGTGTGATGTTTTTCCCCGAGCCCTGGTTGTATGCCCTGAACCAGTCAGTCATTTGAGCCTAGAAGACTCTGGGTCCATTTTCCTTTCTTAGGTCCATTACTGTGTTTGGTGGGAGCAAATGTTATCTTATCAACTCCTGTTGTGCCAAGATCCTGATGGGAGGTAACATAAGCTCCTCAGCACCTAGCTGAGGAAATAGACAGGCTGGAGTTGTATCCTTGTTTGTCTAAGGGAGTGGCCCACTGCTGACTGAGGCAAAACCTGTATAAAACCTGTATGATGTATTATAAAAAAATGAAATGTATGCTCTGTCTGGGACACATACAAATAGTGTGTTTCTTTCAAGAAAAGGTCTATAATCACTTTGGTATCCTGAACTGATGCTGCTATCCTAGAAGAAAGGGATTGATGAACTAGATGAGATATGCAGGCAGGGTTGGTCTCCCCTGTCTTTTCAAGCCCACTGAAGATTAGATGTACTGTTTATGCTGATCCTGTGTTCCTGATGCTTCTGCTGATAAACCTGGTATGACCATCAAGCACAGAGAAGCACTCCACCTTCATGATTCTGAGGGAGAAATGCCATGTAGCTGAAGGTGGGAGTTTTTGGGGCTAAAATAGACCCCTCATATAAAAATGACACTTCACTTATTCTAAGAAGCCCTGAGTTCACACCTACAGGGGAGAGCTTTCACCATATCAGTGTAATATAGACACACAACATGCTGCTTGTTAATTTGCTTAAATCATTACACTGGTGATGTAAAGCCCTTCCAATGTAGATGTAGACTTAGGTTACAACTGTGAAATATGGCAGCTTACAGAGAAGCATACAGTAAGAAAGGGGGCCATTGCAAAAGCTGAGAATATGTTACATTGGGGACTTCTTAGAAATAAGTGCAAATTTTAATGTTACATTGAAGAGGATCAAAATAATTAAAGGGCCAGTTAATTCAGCACAACTTGGAGCACACCACTGTAATGTACTCCTGAAAACATGTTGAAATACGCATAGAATTTTTAAGATAGGTGCCTTTTTCACAGAAACAATTATAAATTAAGTTCTGTTTACATGAGAATTAGGCATACCCCCAGAGATACTGACAGCAAGAACTGTGTGCAGAGAGCAGATCAGAAAGAGGGCTAACCCTTCCCAAATTAATATGTGCAGGGAAATAACAGCTGGAAACTACTACAAATGTTACCTGTGGGTTAACAGATGGCTGATTACATTCCTGAAAACAGAGAAAAAACATAAATCTTTCTGTTCAAGGAGCTTGGAACCGCCGTTGCCGGTAGATGCTGTAATTCATGGCGCAGTCAGCAGTGTGTCTGTAAACAAACCTAAGACTGCACATTTTAAATGCTCTTAGTTTTATTTAAAAAAGCAATAGATCACTTTAACATAGAATATTGTGCTCTTGCACACCGCGAAGAGCACTTATAGTGAGGTAAATGGCCCTTTAAGCAACCTTTATATAAGGCAAATTAATTTTGCCTAAACAGTCCCTCTAAGTTCTTCTTGAGTATTCACTATAATATATTATTCTAGCTTAGATTAATTATAGATTTAATCTATTTAAGTGAGCATATTAACTGTAGACTGTAATTGTAGTTCTTTGATGCACCTTTGAAAGTCAAGAATAGTGTTATTAGGTCTAGTGAGTTTCTATCTTCCTCACAAATGTCTTTACTCTCTCTCTGTTTTTTTAGCTTTCATATTTTAAAGAGTAAAGTGGATTAATTTATACTTTATAAACATATCTTACAAGCAGTCTGATCTCTACAAATGCTTTGAAATCACAGAACCATATACATTTAAAAAATAAAAATATTTAGTTTTTTCAATGTTTGTATTTTGTTAAAAACCTAAATTATCTGTGCTCATGGCTTTTATTCTGTTGCACCCCCTGCACACAATATAAATGCATAAATATATAGTGAGAAGCTGCAGGGTAATTAATGATAGCAGAATAAACTCCCTCAATCTCCAAACCACAAGGAAGTGTATAAGAAATAACCACTAAATCCTAAATAAAATACAAGCAGTTTGTGTAAAGATCACAATTTTACTTAAAACTGTTTTTATGTTCATGGAAAATTTTCCTAATCTACAATGGTCCCTTCAAAGAGGACAGATAAATTATACATAGTTAAAGGGACACGGCCCATCAACCCTAAATACAGATTAAAGGCAGTTATGGCAGTCTGTGAGCGTTCTTGCTGTCCACCCTAGGCACAAGCCTTGTTGACTTTTGAGAAATAACTCTATGTCCTACTGGCAGCCATTCTGTGTCAGTGTGATCTCTAACACATTTTATACATATAAATACTAAGTACTGATAGTAGCTGCTTGTTCTGACAAGTTGTCCTTGATCCAAAATTAGGAAATGAGAGTTGTTTACTGTATAAAACTATGGAAAAATACCATGATACTTAGACAAGTAAGAGTTTAATTATATAGTCAAGCACAGTTTTCAAGTTAGGTTTCACACTGTAAATACAAATGAGACAAATACAGGTTCCACAGCCTGCTGAATATTAATAGTCTCGCTTATACAGGCACAGTGTTAAACCTATTGGCCTGATAGGTGAGCTTTGGAGGTTTTGGAACCACCACTACAGAGAATGCACAAAATGTATATACCATATGAAAAACAATTTTACATTTATATTTGATTCTTTGATGCAAATATGTTAGCTGTAAAGCTTAGAAGTGTGCAACAATTAAGAAAATACAACTTTAATTAATGGGTTTTAGACAAGCAGATATATACACATACCATTTTAACAAATAACTATGATAACTTTAAGAAAAAAATATTTGTTGCCATATACATTTAGATCAGTGTGACGAAGTGCCCTTCGCCACTTTGTCTTGGAGAGGACTGTTTGCCAGCCTCCTGCCCTGCGACTATGGCCCTGGTACATATTGCCCGTTAAACACAGTATTCGGCCATACCAGAGTGTATGTCACTCATTCTGGCCCTTTACATACAGGGGGGTCATTCGGTACTTGCCCTGTGTGAACCATGATACCACAGATAGCTATGCCATGGAGCCCATTCATATAATGAAAGACTATGGGAAAGACTTTAGCTACATGGCAATTGAACTGTGTGAAGATGATCTGAGCCCTATTCGGTAGTTTTGTGCGCTCAGATCCCAGCTGTAACGGAACCCATCACTGTTTTACCCTGTTTATGGTTATTTAATTCTTGGTTAAAATATGATCGTAGTAATATACTGTATGTATGTTGGTTTATGCTCTGCAGAATATTGGCCCCAGTCTAGTGCAGACCTTGGCAGGAGAGATAATCCTGTTACAGATAAGCAAGTCTATTCATTCTCAAACATAAGAACAAAGACGGCTGATTTAATCATTGTCTGATTATATCAAGGAGCCTCAGGGACTGGTGACCACACCTATTGTTCTCTTTATGTGTATTGTGTGGCCAACTATGGGGGATGTGGATTGCCATGCTGCCAGTAAGATACTTTTACTAACTTTTGAACCCCTGGTCTGATTCATGCCATTTTTTAATATGTTGTTCCCCTGTGTGAGAGCTATTGAACGGTGCTGGACTTAAAGGTGTACCCCCTGTTTTTGGGGTACATCCAGAATGTGGTTAAAATTGTATCTGTTTTAATTGTGTTACCTGTTATCTGAGGGGAGGAGACGTGGGGGTTGAACCATGTATATAATTGGCTGTGATAATTATGTGGGTGTAGCCCTTCAGAGGGCACCATTGCATAAAAGGAGATCCCATGTCATTAAAGTTATAGTTCTACTTGACCCTTCAAAATGTAGTCTCATCTCCTAATTGGAGGGGATCGCTATATCATACTGGGGATTGCTATGCTTTTGCATACTCCCTTGAGCTGTAACTACTGAACGCTTGTTCCTGATGTGTCCTCCTTGGAGGAGAGGTCTTCCCCACATGGTCCTGGATGCTGGAGATTCATACAGGGTGGAAGGAAGACGGCGCGGCTCCAGCTAAACTACGGCGGTTGTGGAGTCTGTGGTGGTTGAGGTGTCCGGTGCGGTGCTTGTAGGCCTCGGCGCAAACTAGGACGCATCTATCAACGGAGGTACCCGGTCGGGGTGCCAGGAGATCCGTTACAATCAGCTTAATTGGGAAAGTATTAAAACTTCAAGGGGTAACAGTTCAACTAAATGTTCAATTATAAATGCATAAAGTGACATCACACAGAGGGAGTGAGGTCATCAGCAATATCATGGATGATTTTGTTTTTATAGTATATGATGTCATAGCTGATGTCATAATTCATATTATATGTGAAGTCATGAATGATGTCACCGAATGTTATAGGTGATGTCACGAAGGAGGGATGTTACGGTTGCATGATACCTTAACATCCCAATTTCCTGTGTTTCTCCAGCAGTTGCCATGTCATGCACTGCAACCTTAACTATACTTTAATGCAGTTTTTGCCAATACATTTCCAGGGTTTTTCTCAATTTCATTATAATGAAGTATTTTTGATTAACTAAGTTATTTTCTTGTTTTATAATATATAAAATATACAAATGGTTTTAATCAATATATTATAATATTATTTAAAGTTGAAAGAAAATATAAAACAGCGTTTACATTTTCCAAACAACTGACATATCAACATGCCAAGGCCTTTAAAAGTCCTAGAAAATCCTTAAAAAAAACTTCATAAATAAAAAGATAACGTCATAAATATTACAGCACTGAATTTGCTCTTTTTAATAAAATCCAAATTTATTTAACAATTGTAAGGATTGGTGACTGCTGAGAAAAGCAAAATAAGAATGTAGAATTAAATACAAATATTGAAAACAAGACCTGCAAATTGAATGAGGAATGTCTGCAAGTTATCCCTCAGCAGAACAGCAGACATGTTTTCTGTTTGCACTGGACCAATTGTAAAAGGTTTCACATGAGGTTAAATATGAGCAAAAAAAGTTTATTTTTGTATGATTCTTTCTATTCATACACTTTCAGTGCTCTCCATTGTATATTTGTTTAACTATTTGGACTGGTTTTATTTGATAAAAGCTGAATTCTTTCAAATGACCATTTGGCAATAGGCAGATAGTGTTTATCCATTCGTAAACAGAGCAACTAGAACTTGTGTGTGTCTGTAATGTTTAAAACCTAAACAGGGCTCTTGTAGTAATTTAATTGTAACACATTGCAGTGTTAATAAATAAAATATCACACGCTGAAAAAGGAATTGTGTCAAAGTATGTATCATGTTCAAAATAAATGTTGATCAGTGTTTTTCTTTTTCAAAATTGATTCGTGGTGACTGCTGCCTAATGAATGTGTATATTTTATTTTGTTTTAACACAAAAAATAGGTTTCACTGCATTTAAGAAGCAAAATGACCATATGGGGTGGGCCTTTTAGGTTATTTTATCCAGGTGATAGCCTTATCATAGACAATGTTAAATTCCATAAATGTTTGTCCCTACCAAATGCCCTGGAAGGTTGTGGCAGTTTTGTACTACTGTTTAATAAAGTATTACTTAATAAACACCAAATAAAGACCTCTTATTGTTATATAGCTCTTTTTCATAGATGATATTTCCCTGTTGGTTTTTAGAAAAAAATTTCAGGTAAAGTGTTTAATAATATATACCTTTGCTCACCTTTAACGGCAAGTGAATCTTAATTTATAGTAACAACATTTTAAATGTAACATTGTTCAAAGCAATATCAATTGTTTGCTACCCTGTAATGGTGAACAAATGTACATTCATGACATTTAAAATGTAACATTGTTACAATGTTAATTCAGCTGTAATGGAGAAAATTTGCCAGTGGCTGAGAGTAAATATTGTATATTAGCAGATAAACATTCTTAGTGGTTTGTGCTTCCCTCTCACTCTAGGTCTGGCACATAACTGTCATTTTTCATAGTTAGCCACTCTCAAGCACCCCACCCCAGCAAATATACTTACAAACTATTTTACATTTCAAAATGTAAACTGCTTGCTCCTATGGAGAACGTTCACCATTGCAGGTGAGTTATAACTCAAAATGCTTACAATCTGACAGTAGCTCATGTGCACCAGTCTCTATTGAGCAAGTTCGTCACACTGACATTTTAAACTATTATAAGGTATCTAAAAAGTCTTAAAAAAGGCATATAGACTTTTTAGATCACAATCACATTCCTGACTTTCAAAAAATCAAAGCAAGGAATTTTTAAGGGAAAAAACACCATGTCATCACCCCAAAATAAACATAATAAGTTTTTTGGGCTTGGACAGAATTTCATTAAAATTGTAAAAAAAAAAAAAATCCCAATCACTCCTACAATATTACATTTCATGCAGAAATGTCACACCAACGCAAAGTGTGACGTTACCCTACATTAGACACCTTGCTCTGTCATATACGCATATCCAGATTTTGCAGTAAAAGGTTATTTCAGGACATCCTAATTTCACCCACAATTCCTGGCCAAGTTTTAGTTTGCCTAATAAGAGCCTTTTGTTTATTTTTCTCTTTTTACATTATCACATGTTGGGCATTAATAGCATTCAGAACATGAACTGACTAGAGCATCTGTACACATACGTCTGTTCTTTTTTAATGTGCTCTTTCATAAATATTCTAAGCAGAAACAGTTTAGTTCGATTAGGTTTCAATGTAAACACATTAATTAAATAAATATTTATGCATTTTATTGGATAGCTTGACAAATATTCTAATACATAAAATCATATGTTACAGTGATAGAAAACATTTCACTTTCTTTCACAATTGGAGCTAACTATATGACTTTCAAAAATGTAAAATTGCTGTGGAAGAGAGGTATAAGACCACTGTATTATGAAACACAAATAAATGTTTGAGTCAGAGAGTCAGAGAAAGAGAATAATTAGGCAAAAAAAAAGTGAAATCTAGCTTTAAATAAAAAAAAAACAGTAATAGCACTGGTGGCTCCTGGAGACATCCATTATACTTTGGTGAAAGTAACATGTGTGACAGTGGTGTTTCTGCAAGACCAGCAGCCACATTATATTTGAAGACCATGTGTGCAACGTGAAGCTTGAATGTTGGTTGGGTGATCAATTAGTCAAACCCGTAGTTATGGGTTTAGATGAAGCCAATGGAAACAGAGATCATTATCATAGCGTCACAGGAAAATGGAGGTTGGATTTCAAAGTCTTACGAGGTTCAATTACGAGTTGCGATCGGACCCACATTCCAGATGTAATGCAATATTAATAAAGCCGTAAATATGATATTCTATTACATGCAAGTTCCATTGTATGTATTAACACATTGATTGCCGGGATCGATATAACCCGGAAATTAAACATGAAATAAAGTATTTTTCGGGGCCGATTTGCGAGCTTGATAATGTTGTGCTATTAATTCTAAGACCTAACATCACTTTCCCTTTTAATAAAAGTACAGTAGTGTGTGTATATGTGCATTTAAAGTGCTACGGATTGGACTTTATCCCCCTTGCGAGTCCTCTCTAGTACTCATTGGCCTTTGGGCTCCATTTGTGTGTTACAGGGTTGAAGGTAAGTGAAATTGTTGCAATTTAATAGCATGATTGGAATTGTAGCGGTTACGGGCTTGAGAGAACAAAGGAAAAGCGGCTGCGAAGTACCACGTTCCATGTCACGTAGGCTTTTTTCGCTCCAAACCCGCAGATCGGCAGCGGCTTGATTTCCTGGGCTAATTTAATAGCCGTAAGTCTTACTTTCTACAATACGAGCTACGGTGTAACACATAGGGGGAATTTAATAGGGCTGCTGGACTTACATTTATCCTTGCTAACTGCTTATATCTGAGCATGAGCAGAGAAACTGGGTCAAGTACCATAAGATCCAAATATGTAACCAATCCTCCTACCTTCATCCTCCAACACCCTTCATGCTTTCCAAATTACCAGGAGGTACAATATGGAATTTCAATAAAAACAAACAAAGCCTGCAAAGGTCAATATGTCCCTCAAATGGTTTTATGTTTGTGACTGACATGGCTGGTAATGTTGTTATTTTGTTACATAAAATCACAACCGTTTGTTCACATACCCATGTCTGATCCTAATATGCTTGGCCTAATCTTAGCATTTGCCTGTTTAATCTGCCATATATGCAGTGAGGAGAATTTAACTTATTTTTTTTTCTAACTCATAGATTATGTACTGAAGAACTAATATAGTAAATTCAAAGGTACTATACATATTGGACCTTATTTATTAGTATAATACTTTATATTCCAGGTTAGCAAAAATAGCAACACCAAAAAATTCCAAACAGTGATATAACATTTAATATCACATTTTCGAGACACAACATGTGCTGTAATCTGGGCAGTTGTTTGATAGATGGTTAATAGTTTGTATACCTGATATGATTAGCCATATAAAGCAACACACGTTTAGTAGCTCAACCCAATGGAAAAAATTAAACTGGAGAGTCTATCTAAACTCCAAACTTCACCCGGTGTGTGTGTAGGACAGGAAGCTCTGGGCAGTTCCCATGAATGACTCAGAGTTCTTGAAGCAGCTTTTCCAAGAAAGTGAAACTCAAAAGTGAAAGAAAATTCAATACAGCCTCTAAGGATATATATATTTATATATATATATATATATATATATATATATATATATATATATATATATATATATATATATAAAATTGCTTCCTGCTCAGAATTCCAAGAAATATGTTTATTACACTGCATTCTGGGAACCTGGGCAGGGACATGCAAAATGCTTTTCTCTTGTAATCCATTACCATTTTAAACATGGCTTCCTTTAAGCATATGCCTGCTGTATCACACAGCTTTGAGCAAAGCTAAGGTTGGATTATCCACAAGCTAGGACTCATTTAATATATGGTGGGCAAAAGAGCGATAGAAGCCCTCCACCGTACCGTAGTACAGTATATAAATAGTACATCTGTGTTCACATTTGAATGTCTAAAATAATTTAGAAAACTTGTTTCATGCCCAGAATTCCTTCGTCTTCCAAACTTCTTTCTGTACGGTGGAAATTTGGAAGTTACAACTGCCAGTGGTCTCGTTAGAAGAAGGACATGCCCTGGTGAGAGAAATCGCAAAACACGGCCTACTAAGCTTTGGAACCCTGCAGAAAACAAATATTATTTATATTATAATTATTAGATTCAAAATCTTATAATTATTAGATTTATAATATTATAATTATAATAATAATTATATATAATAATTATTATTATATACTAGTCACTTGCGCGTCAAAAATGATGGTAAAGTAATGTATTTCAAATTGTGTGTTCTCTCTCTCTCTGCGCCCTCTCGCTCTCTGTGCACCATCTCTCTCTCCTTCTCTCTCCCTCCCTCTTTCTGTCTCTCACTCCCTTCCTCTCCTTCTCTCCCCCTTCTCTCTCTTCCTTCCTCTCGCTCTCCCTCTTCCCTTCTCTCTCTCTCCCTTCTGCTCTCTCTCCCTCCTTCCTTCTCTCTCTTCCTCTCTCTCCCTTCTTGAAACTCCCTACTTCTCTCCCTCCTTCTCTCTCCCTCTCTCTCCTTCTCACCCTATCACCCCTCCCTCTTTCTCTCTCCTTCCCTCCTTCTCCCTCCCTCTCCTTCCCTCCTTCTCCCTCCCTCTGTCTCCCTCCCTTCTCCATGTAATGTGAGGCTCGCATTGCGCAGTGCGCATGTGCAACTCACAATTTTGCGAGCGTTACACACACATGACAACTATATTAGTGATAATAATAAAAATTATATATTATAATTAGTTATTCATAGTTAGGTATTAGTTAATTATATTATTATAATTTAAATACCCAAAATTGCACGACCACTGTGGTCCTTTAAGCAAAATCCTTCCTATAGTCCCATAAATCTTCCCAATAGAAATTAACACTAACATTTGACTATTTATAATAAAGTGGTGGAACAATATTGTTTTATGGAATGAATAAGGGCACTTATAACATACTCCACATGAACCAAATCACTTAAATATTAGAGGACTTTAAAACATAATTTGTATTTTGATGGGAATGTGAAAATATTTGTTATTCAGAGTTTATTGGATAGTTCACATATGGGAAGAATCACAAGACACACCAGAAACCGGTGAGAATCCATTGGTGTTAACTTGTACAAATTGTTTTATCTGGCAGTTCAAGTACATCTTCACAGCTGGAGCCAGGAGACGGGTAATGTTTATACTAAGGATGCCATGGATTTGTCTCAGTCTGTCTTTTCAATTATTCCTTATTCTTAAGTGTATTAGAGTTCATAGTAGGTATAGGTATATAGGTATAGTGTGGCACCTAGTGGATAAATGAATGCAATGCATGTAAAGGAGCGGGAGCATACGTTAAAGGGTCACTTAATTGAGCACAATTTGGATCACATCTCCTAAAAGCATGTTGAAATACCTTTTGAAATAGGTGCATTTTTCACTGAGAAATTAATAAATTAAATCTGTGTTTACATGCGTCACTGACATGCCCTCTGCCAGACCTGCAGCTACAGCTGAGTGTAGTGAGCAAAAACAAAGAGTTAACCATTAAATATTACATCTGTGCAGAGCTTGGAATGCTGGAATCACCTAAACAAGTTAGTTATGGGTTAACTGGTTAGTGCAGGCTGAGTTTAGGGAAAACTGCTATCAATCACTGTCTTCTCCACACTGCTCAGTTCTCATGCTACAGCTAGTAGGCAGAAGAGACTTTGTAAACAGACTTACAACGTTTTTTTTTTTTTATCTCTTATTACTTTAAATTAAAAAAGATAATTTTAACATACAATGTTGTACTCTTTCACATCATGAAGAGCATTTTTTTTGCATCATTCAGTAATTTCTGACTCTTTGTGACCCCATGGGCCGTAACAAACCAGAACATTTTTATGTCCATGGTCATGCTGATCCACCTGACATTCATGGCACAGATACTAGAGTGGGTTGCCAGTTCCTTCTCCAGTGGGCCACAACATACAGCTCCTGGTATTATAGGTGGTCTCCCATCCAAGTACTGACCAGGACCAGCGCTGCTTGTCTTCAGGGTGGTGTGATCTCTTTGTTACCTGACTTAGAATCAAACCCATGTTGCAGTGGTGCTTTCCTAACCACTGGACCACAGGGCACTTACAGTGGTAAATGGCCCTTTAAGAAACATTAGTCCAGATTGAAGGGAGAAAAGATGTCTTAGAAGATGTCTATAATTCATCCCCGACACACCCTGATTAAAGTGTGAAAACACTTGAAATCTACCATTTTGGTTTCTGCTGATATATTTCCTGAAGTTAAAGGAGACTTTTAATACAGAGAAATATTCTAATTGCAAAACAGAAATGTGGCAAGTAAAAGTGGAAGCCCTTTCAATGTGACTAATGGAAAGATCATTAATATACAAGGAGACACTCTTATTAGAAATCAGCAAAAAGTATCAGCTCTGAAAAGAAAATGCAACACACATCGCAAATAAAATGTAATCATTTAAGGGTTGCTTTTTGCTATATTTTTTTTGTTTGCTTTCTAAAGACTATACTAATTATCAAGTTTATTCAAGGTACCGCGGTGTTACTTGTAAAAACCGATAGGAGACGTTCACAGACCACCCTATGTATAAATATGGTGCACATTAATGTTATTTTACAGTTTTTGAATGGTCACCCATGCAAATCCATCCTATGCTATGCATGAAAGCTGTGTTATTACGGCATGTGTATGCTAAAAGGAGCCATGTGTAAAGTGGTTTTAGATTAAAAAGTGAAAAATGTAATGTTGACTCATTTGCATGTTCCTTCCTAGTTTCCCATAGTGCAATGCATGCAC
This sequence comes from Discoglossus pictus, assembly GCA_027410445.1. NCBI lineage: Eukaryota > Metazoa > Chordata > Amphibia > Anura > Alytidae > Discoglossus > Discoglossus pictus. The sequence goes on from CM050167.1 coordinate 369,305,339, forward strand.
TGTATTTCATGAGATTCTGAAGAGGAAATACAGTTTTTAATTTATTTTAAATGTTGTACACAAATGTACTATTGTTTTACTATACAAATATATATATATATATATATATATATATATATAGCAGAGTGATATAGCAGGTGAGTGATGGGGCGAGGGGAGCAGCATTTCTAGTGGAGTCAACTAAAACTAAAAAAAAAGAAGCAGGGGCTGCAGAGAGGCAGCTGTGGTACCCACAAGCCGCCCCTGATTTTGTGCTGTCCTTTGTCTCAGAAGCCTAGCGATAAATAAGCCTATGATTCTAGAAGCGTAACATGGGGCCTTATTCTAGCTCGCAAATGCCTCAAACAGTAAATTTGGCTGCTGGAAATAGTAAATGAGACTGTCATCATGACATCAGTAAAATATTGAAGTTAGACGTAATCTGCAATCGGAGGCTACAAATTAATTAGTGCCAATAAACAATATCTACCAATCGGGCTCGCATTCTAGCACGCTATAAAATACATTAGATCATCTGTTTTAGTCCATGTGGGTTTCATGATGTGTATTAACCCGTTGAGTCCCAGGATCAATATTACTCAGAAATAACAGTTAAAAATAATATTATTTAATAGCATATTTGTGGGTTTGAGACTGTTGTGCAATTAATTCTAATTTCTTTCCATGCCTTCCCATACTTTTAAAGTACAGTATTATGTATTTAATTGCTGTTACAGCTCTAATAAGTGTTTGAAAAAGCCCTTGCGAGTCCTATTTAGTACTCATAATATTTTTGACAGAAACATGATACTTTTTTCAGTTGTGGGTTAGACTTTATTTGCGAGCTAGAGCTACGGGTCTAATAGAATATCGATTTTGTGTAACTTTAAAGGCATATCTAAGTTTCCTGGATTATGAATGCATCTGAAACAGGAGAATTAGTAGAGTATGAGAAAAAAAATTGCATGAAAAAATACCAAAATAAACATTTAAACACTTACCTTGAAGTTAGCAATATGTCTTGTAATTTGTAACAGTTGAAAATTAGGGTTAACACCACCTCCTAACCCAGGCTAAATTAGCATTCATTTCATAATTTGTTTTGGTCAATCAGTTTAGCTGTAACATTTGATATAAACTCTGTGGTTCCAGTTTGTGCTCCAAAGCAGCCTGTGATATGTAGTGTGGCCCTATGTTAGGTGCTATAGCAGCAGCACAGCACACAAGAAGCTGTGGGAGGGAGTCATTTCCCAGCAGTGACTTGGGGCTGACATCAGTGCTCTTCTATTGGCTGAGGAAGAAACAGCAGGTGAATAGTGGGTTAAATCGCTCCCACCCATAATGCTGTATGCTGATCGGGTAGGGATCAGGGGATTCCTATTGGTCTATGTCATCATGTGTTCCAGAAGCGACACAACATGATTGTTTAAAAAAAAAGGAAACTGTGTGCATTAAAAGAGGCAATATGGTAATTCACAGTCTGCAAACTGGAGTAATAGGGCTTTCATTTTGCTAGATGCACAATAACAACCAAAACTCCTATTTACAACCACTCAGGGAACATGACAGATACTAAGAATATAGCTCTGATCACGGGTGCATTCACTTGTATTCACTTTATAAATGCCTGTAAAAGCATGAGTGTAGATTATATTTCTTTCTTATTTATTTATATTCTTTTTGTTTTTAGGTACATTTTTATTGTATTAACTCGTTTTCAAAAACAAGTTATTTATAACATTGCTTTTATAATAAAGATTCAATTTACAACAGCTATTTCTCGAACCATTGTACAGACATTAATTTGGTTGTAAGACACTAAAGAGTCTCTTTAATATATATATATATATATATATATATGTATATATATATATATATATATATATATATATATATATATATATATATATATGGGCGTAATCAGTTTTTTAAAATAAAAGTTTAAAAAAAAGAAACGTAAGTGTTAAACAACAGATTTATCTGTCTATTTGGGAATTGTCCAATATAACAGCAGCACAACTCTAGTAAGATAATACATTCTAACTAAATACAGGACACCATTGTGCCTTTATATAGATTTATAAAACAGCAATAATCAGAAATGCAGTCTAATCCAGTAATCATAAGTATGTCGTCGCCATCTTGTGGCCAGTTTTCAGATTACACCAATAAAGAAAAGTCTACATCATAATCAAAAATAAGTAAATGCACAACAAATTTGCATGATTAGGGTTCCCTGGTGGTCCAGTGGTTAGGATTCAGTGCTTTCACCATTGCGACCTGGGTACAGGGAACCAAGATGTCAGCAGAAACCAAAATGGTAGATTTCAAGTGTTTTCACACTTTAATCAGAGTGTGTCGGGGCTGAATTATAGACATCTTCTAAGACATCTTTTCTCCCTTCAATCTATCTCTCTTTCTTAAAGGGCCATTTACCACTGCAAGTGCCCTGTGGTCCAGTGGTTAGGAAAGCACCACTGCAACATGGGTTTGATTCCAAGTCGAGTAACCAAGAGATCACACCACTCTGAAGCCGAGCAGGGCTCGCCCTGGTCAGTACTTGGATGAGAAACCACCTAGGAATACAAGGAGCTATATGCTGTGGCCCAGTGGAGAAGGAACTGGCAACCCACTCAGTATCTCTGCCATGAATACCAATTGGATCAGCATGACCATGGACATAAAGATGTGCCGGGTGTGTTACAGTCCATGAGGTCACAGAGAGCTGGACACGACTGAATAAGAGAAAAAATGCATTTACTAAACTTCACCACTGTGTGGAAACCTGCTATTTTATATTATGCAGCAAATATTATATGAAAAATTATATGATTAGTCCATGACAGATTTATCCAGAATCAAATCATATTAGCTCTTAATGTCCTCAAGTAACTAAACCAAAATATCCAAAGGTTCCTACTTATGGTATAACATAAATTATAGTAAAGGTAATAGCAAGCATTTTGTTAAGTTATTAAAAATATATTTTCTTAGATGAAAAATTACAAATTGATTGGGATAAATGTTTGAAAAATATTGGCTACAGCCGCAGTGACACCATTACACTAGAATCTAACCTCAAAGCATTGCCCGGAAGGTCTCACGTCCCACACAGACTGCACTTTATACCCAAAATAGATGTATCTCTTTCTGCCTCCACTTAATTCTCTCCATCTCCTCTTTCTCTCACACTTCTTGACAATCTTTTCTTTCCTCCAATCTTCTCCCTCCTCTCTCACATTGTGCACTCCACAGACATTTAGTTGTCCCCTCTTTCTAATAAAGAGATGTGTGTAGAGAAGTAGCCTCTGTATTGCTCATCCCCTCAGTTAATACGCCCCTGGCGGCATTTATCCATCTCCGCCTCTGTCGCCCCCTCGTGATCAAACCTTCCAGTGAACAGTTTGTCTTAATTTCCAGTAGTACTGATTTATTGGATCTTCTTGCAGTCCAAGGCACTCTAAACAGTTGTCTCCAGATCCACAATTCAAAGGCGTTGATTCTACGGCGCTCAGACTTGTTTATGGTCCAGCTCTCACATCCGTATGTTACTACTGGAAATAAAATTGCTCTAGCTATGCGGATGATTACAAAATAGTAATTAATTCTTTAAATGCACAATAAAAGTTTAGTAACGTTTTTTTTTCTTATCAAACTCTACCTAGATATTATTTAGAGAGCCCTTTATAAAGTGGGACTTTAATGCCCTCAACAATAATTGTAAATGTTATTTCTTCAAAAATATATTATGACTTGCTGTGTAACATAGATTTGCAGGAATCCTGTTGGTAACTTCAAGATTATATTCATCACTTGCATTATACTTAGACTTTTTACATACAACACCACAAGCTAAGTTACCTCTTGTGTATGATCAAATATCAATAAAGTTGTACAAATACAAATGGTGGCTTTAATTAAGTCTGCCAACATACTAGTGAAGGAATGTACTTCTAAACTCAGTTGGATTACGCTGTACATTCCTTTCTATAATTATGCAGTTTCCATAAAGCTGGCGCATAAAGGCAGCACAACACTTCTCTTATTTGACAGGGTATGTACACGTTAGATAATAAGAATTATAGTTACAATATTAGGCATTTTTTCCTCCTATCAACTTGATCCAGGCGTGATTAAAGGAACCCTCTATGAACGATTGTTTTTTTGTTTGTCTTTTAAGGCATTCTGCCATTATAGACAATATAGGCAGTATGCCAAAAAATAAGGGCCATATTCAATTCTAAGCCAAAACCGTAAACCATGCACTGGTTCAGAGCAGTTCAGGGCGGGAACATGATCAATTAAGCAAGCCCGTAACCTCTCATTTCAAATCATCCAATAGGAAATGAGTCTGTCATTATTACAACAGTAAAACATGGTGGTTACATGTCAATCAATTAGGTTCGGGGGTCCGATATGCAATCAGACTCGCAAACTCTAAAAATAAAGAATAATGAAAATGATTGCCAATATTGTTCTAGTCCATATGGGTGGCCTGATATATTTTAACTCATTAATAACCAAGATCAATTTAACCCGAAATGAAACATAAAAAATAAATCTGATTTCTTGACGATTTGCGGGCTTGAGACTGTTGTGCCATTAATTCTAATGTCTATCATCGCTTTACCAGTTATTTACAGTGCAGGATTAATTTTTTATTTGCATTTACAGTGCTACGGACAGGGGTTAAACCCTCTTGCGGGTCCTCTCTAGTACTCGTAGGATTTTCTCCTTCATTTGCCATTTACGGATGTGAATAGAGATTTGCGATTTTAGCCTTGCGAAAGTGAAAGATCAAAGGCTACTAGAGGCTGTAAGTTACGAGTTTAACCATAGCGTTTTTTTCAAGCCTGTAACTCGGAAGTCATTCACCACAAATAGATGCCAATTGAATAGCAAAATAGCTTGCGAGCTCACTTACAGGCCTCCGGATCTCAATTCAATGTGGCTCTAAGGATCAAGCATATTATTAAAAGGAAATTAAAGGGCCACTGCAGTTGAAGAAAAAAAGGTCTTAGTTTGTAAAGAAACCCTGTCAAAGTTTTTTATCATACTTCCACCATCCCATCCCCAATACGTACTATGATTTCTCTCTGTTATATCTAAATAACAAAAAGAAGAACTATTTTCCATGTTCTTCTTCTCAATTATACTGCCAACAATCACACATGCCTGCAACCAGTTACAAAATGTGTTCGGATTGCCCCATACCTCATCTTCCTCTTTTTTGCCCTGTTCTTTTTTTGTCATGTGTTTATGCCTAAATATTGATCAATAAATAGGCAGCAAAGATAAGAGCTCTATAAACTCTGTTTTCCAAGTTTTTCTTTTATCTCTTGTCACACATGTCCACCCAACGGACCAATGAACACAACTGCAGTTTTGCCAATGCCACATCTGCTACCTCCAAATTCAACGTCACCTGAGCAGCGATTCTGTGAACTCCCATTAGGATATCCATAACTGTGTAAGGAAATAGTGGTTCCGGTTAGAAGTGTAGCTTTGGGTCTTTGCTGCATCCTTTCCTTGTGCATGGGAGCTAGGACTAAGTTGGGCAGGTGGCCTGGACCTCCTTTGCGGATAGCAATGTATAACTGAAGGCTCTGTGGTGGAGGTTGAGCGAAGGCTGCTGATATCTGTACCGGTGGAATAATGTGCTCATGGAGAGTAGACAATACTGTATCAGTAGCAGGATCCATTATCAGAAATTTGAAACAGTGTGGGGGTATGTTTCACATATACGTATTTCTAAGTGACTGGGCAAGGAGGGCTTGTAATGCCAACAAAATCCTTATCACTCCTCCCCTTACCCACCAATTCCCCATCTTAACCTCTGCTATCCCAATTCCTATGCTGGGTCCATTTATTCTCCAAGCATTTTCTTTAATGAGAACAGTTAAAAATTATGGGAAAACTGATTTATCGATCTCCTCGGGATGTTTATATGGCTTTTGTTTCCTTCCAGTATTAATAGTGCTTCTTTTTTACATCACCATTTTAAACAACATAACCAATTTGGGCATGAAATTTGAAAACTGTTTCACAAATTGTTTATTCTCCTTTTATTTATTTATCTTTTAGCTCAAAAGGTTATATTTGAAAGTGCATTTAATATAATATTTAAGTCAAAATAAAGTTTTTTCCTGAAAATATTTTATTGAAAAATGTGCTTTATTTTGTGACGGTAAACATTTAATATCAAAATGCTACAATATTCTAAAAGAGCAAGACAAGATAGATAAAAGTAGCAGAATGATTAAATGGGAAAATAGTTTCATATTTAAATTCCACTGGAAAAATGGTTTAACGCCTTCGATTTGAAATATAAAATTATTAAACATCAATCATTTCAAAAAAACTATATTAAAGTAATCCAGAGATGGCACTCAGTGCCAGCTAAAATAGCAATAATAAAGAAGGATGCAAATCTAGTAATATGCTGGAGACTATGCGACCAACAGGCATCCTACAAACATATTTGGTGGGAATGTCCTTTAATTAAAAACTTATGGAATAGCTGTTTCACATTAATATCAAGGATTTGTAAAAAAAAAAATAAAATTGTTGTCCAATCTATAAGATTGCTTTATTCCATATTTTTCCAGAAAAGTGGAATCTGAAAGAGAAAGCCTTTATCATTCACATGGTAATGGCGACCAAATGGTTAATTGTTAAATACTGGAAACAAGCAAAGGCCCCTCTATAGGAGAAATTGTAGCAGTGGTTAGAAGAAACAGAGAGGTGGAAAAAGATATAGAGAATTTGGGTATAGAAATTTCGGTTTCTGATGGATGGAGTATCTGGGACCATTATTGAACAAATGAAGCTATAGGAGAGGCTGATACTCTTTGATTTATTGCCAGGGCAAACATCAATAAGCAGAGTTGAATTATCAGCAAAAACAAGATCAACTCACCTTATTATCCCTCCTATTTTGAATATTATGGAAATGTGTATTATGTATGATTGGTGTACAGTTTTATATTTATGTGCAGGTTTTTTTTTGTATGTTTGTACAATTAAAAAAAAAATACAAGATTTTACATTTGGATGTAGGTTAATTATAATGTACAATATAAGTTTGTATAATTTCTTAGACGCACTGCTTAAAGGTCAGAGAAAGACACATATCTTTGATAAGGTAAACCAATTGAACACCAGTCTCCAGCCAATGCTCTTACTAGACATAAATTAGTGTCCGTCCATTAATAGTGCCTCAGTGTCAGAGAAGGTTCCACCACTTGATGACCTCGTTAGGGGTAGAGAGAAGCAGCTCAAGTGGAAGTTTATTAGAAGCTCATGTATGAAAGTTAGTTTCATATTGAATATTGCTCATCCACTAGAAGCACCGAGCCCAATCCATGACATATAAGGGGGGAGCAAGCAGACAATCAGGTGTTATTGGAATAAATATGCTTTTCCAACCTTAAAATAATTTAATGGGTGTGCACAGTACTGTTCATGCATTACATTAGATTGGCTAACTGTCCAAAATTACTTTGTGATTATTCTCTTCTGTGACCCATGACAATCACATGATCCCTTGCCGCTCCCATGTTATCGTTTTTAAGACTCTGTTATTGTATACTTCCTGTAGCATATAGTTCATAGTTCCCTGGTAGCTCCATCAGTAACCAGGAGGTGTTACTGCTATAAACTAACTTAAACACAACAATCTTGAGATGTTTCCTTCTCATATGGTACGTTTGGAAAATATATTTTTTAATCAGTTACCTGTGTGTTGATGAGCTGCCACCTTCCACAGCTGTGACCCAAAGCTATGGCCACCAGTGCCTTCATACTGACATTTTCTAATATGCCTAGATCATAGCATAGAGCAAGATGGCAGCTCCCATGAGGGAGAACAAGAAGAAAGAGGGAAGCTCCAGAAAGAAAGAATCTATTACTTCTTAGAAGTACCTACGTAATTAAACTGAGGAGGATAAAATTATTTAAGTGACCTAAATAAAATATTCACATAAAACAAAATTCCTTTAAATTTGCTTTGCTCTGGTATGATTGCAGCACAGGAAGGAAGTCTATATAGTGAAGGAAACTCATCATTCCAGTTGACGATTAGGAAGGGTACTGCATGTAATATAGTGCATTTAACTATTTGAGTTCCAGTATTCTTTTGTAAACAAGTAATCCAGCAAAGCTGTCTTTATTTTGCTATGCATCTGTGGTGTCGTGCTTCCTGCCAGTACATTTGTTACATGGTGAAAGATATATATTATTTTTTTAGAAGCTGTTCGCGTTAGTAATATTTTATAATTTGAATTATATGTTAAGTTAAAAATATATATATTGTAATATAACTAGCAAAAAATATATATTTTTTCAGTTTACTGATCTCAGTTACTATTTTTCTACAATCATTAAAGGCTCTATAAGCTCCAGTTCTTTCCACCCCTGAATGCAGTACTGGGGGTGGAGTAAAGCCACCCAGGGGGAAGTGATAGTTGGAAGTGACTAGACAGTGTTTGTGTGTACATATATATTTATATATATTGTCAGAAAGTCAGGCGGACTCACGGATACATTATAGAAGGAACATATGTCAGCACTTGGCTGATGGGTCCGTTAGTCCAGTGCTGACAGAGTTAAAGCAATAAGCTCCACCTGTAGCAACAAGCAGACTATTTAAATCCCCAGACGCTAACAGCCAGAGAAGGGAGTCTGGGGGAAAGTAAGAGGACAGACACAGGAAGTGTGGGTGCTGGTCAGAGAGAGAGACAAACCAAGGAAGCTGATATTGGAAACATGTCCAATCTGCTGAGGACCTGTGCGGCAGACTAAAGCTACCTGCGAGGCCGACTACTTTACTGAAAGGTCAGAAACTCCTTTTGTTTCTTTATTACCCCAGGGAAGAGACAGTTGTGCTTAACAAGACTTTATCTTTTAGAGTACACTTGGTACTCGTTACAAGGGTGCGTGGGGTTGGGTACATCGGAGTGAAGGGTGGGTGGTACCCTGGCCACAAGGTGGCACTATACCATATATCAGAGACCGTTTGTATCCTGGCCACAAGGCGGCACTATACAAAATACCAAGAGACAGTGTTGTATCCTATCCACAAGGTGGCGATACTAACATTGCCAAATTCAGGAGACTGATGTGCTTGCTCTCCAAAAAGACACGAGACTCTGGGAAAGACCCTGCTAACCTCTGCTGGAAGTAGTACGACAGGATTAATTTTCTTTGTGAATTATATTTCTCTGGGGCAGAGAAGCTGGCCGGGTGTAGTCAGGGTGTTCCTGAATGTTTAGTAAGAACGTTTACGTAGATTTTTATTTTTTACTTTCTTTTTTTTCCTACAGATTCTAACTAGCCAATTGGTTTCTGAGGGTCCTAAAGAATTTATAGTAGAGCTTACAAAATGTCTCAACCTAAAAAATGTGTAGTGCTCTGTTAAAGGTAAGTCATGTTTGTCTCTCACATATTCAAAGGTAACTACTGCCCCTTCTTGTTACCAGGCCCCAAAAGACAATAACTTCCTGGAGTACCACCAATGTTTAGATGTTGGGGTTAGCTGAATAGTTAGAATTGGGTTAGATATGATAGGGGAGATGCTGGCTAATTTTGGAGCCACATGATAAAGACGGGTCGCCCCTGTCCATATCGCTAATGAGTGTTTGATCAGTGGGTTCTTTATTTTCCCCAGAATATTACTTGGCCTAGGATGCCATATAATGGTGTCCCATGAGTATGGAATCATCTGCAGGTTTTCTATAAAAACCCATAGAGGTTGGTGCTGGGAGGAGTGCGCTAGGGGGATAAATGAGAGGTGGGGCGCTTTATAATACAATTCAAAGTTGGGACATGATAGCCCCCCTTTGGATTTATCTTTGTGCATGGTAGATTTGGAAATCCTCAAGGGTTTGTAGTTCCATATGAATTTAAAGATTTGATTTTGAAACCTCTCGAGATCCCAATAAACAATTGGGATCGGAAGTGTGCGGAATAAGTATAAAAGCCGGGGAAGAATATTCATTTTAACTGCATGAATCCTGCCTAGCCATGAGATTCTACCTTTCGACCATCTCTGCAGATCCAACATCAGCTGAAAAATTCCAGGAAGATTTTTTGTATACGATTAGCGCTGGCCGTGACCTCGCCTGTAGGGGTTCCAATTCTATAAATTTTTGACTGAGAAATTTTGCTTCTAAGTTTTTTGGCTAGTAAGCTATCCGGCTTATTAGCCTTGGCATAGAACCTGTGATTTTTCCATCTAATCGCTTTTTCAGTGTGGTTAGATAATAACATATCCAGCTCAGTCTAATTTTATCTATTTTTTTACGTAAATGTCTGGAAGTGTTTTGTTGATTTCATCTTTCTAGATCTAAGTTTTTTCTTAGGGACTCCTCCCTTAATTTGGATTGTCTTTTGAGACCGCTTGCTATTTTTATAAGGGAGCCCCTTATGAAGGCTTTGTGGGCCACCCAAGTCCATCCCATGTCTGCCTCTGGGGTGATGTTGGGTGCAAAGAATAGCTCAAGATCATCCGCTATTTGTTTTCCCACTATTGGGTTTGATAACATTTTCTCATTTAGTCTCCAGCTGTAGGGAGATCTGCTTTTCTGGCCCATATCTACGGATACACTAACCTGGGAGTGGTCTGACCAAAGCAAAGGATGGATATCTGCCTTATCTATATTATCTGAGAGTGATGAGTCTATCAAGATGGTATATATTCGGGAATACGTGCCGTGTACTGATGAGTAAAAGGTGTACCCCCTTTCACCCTGATGTAGCAACCTCCATGCGTCTAACAGGTGCAGGTCCTTAAGTAATGTGTCTATCCGTTTCAATTTCTTTAAGTATTTGCCACCTCCATCCGATCTATCTAGATTGGGGTCCAGAACTAGATTAAGATCTCCACCTAGCACCATCCTCCCCAGGTCCGCTGATTTTAGGTATTTAAGAAGGTTTATAAAGGATTTGTGTGGGGCCGTAGTCCGCGAGTAAAATGAAACCAAAGGTAATTTTGTACCCATCAATGTACTTGTCAATACCACAAAGTTGCCCTCCGAGTCTATTTTCCTATGTTCGATAACAAATGGAATGGATGCTTATGAAGCAGGATAGCTACTCCCTCTCTTTTAGTAGGTTGGTTGGTAGCAACAAAAGACGGGTATTCCTTATGCAAAAATGTGGGAAGTCTATTACGTGCAAAATGTGTTTCCTGTAGGAAAATCACATCTGGGTGTAGGGGTTTATAGGACAAAAAAGCCTTTTGTCTCTTAAGCTGAGAGTTAAAACCCCGTACATTATGTGAAACAAAGACAAAAGAGGTGTCTGTCATGGTACCTCCACGGATATGCAGGTGCTTTGCCAATCTCTGCAAAAATCTCTGTCTTTTCCTACTGCCCCACATACTGGAGGTTTGACGGTGGGTGGGGCTGGCCCCGGGGAAGGTGGAGGAACCACTTCATGTAGTCTGGTATCTGGAACCACAAAAAGGAGAAAAGAAAGAGATAACATATTTAACCAAAACCTGTAACATATAACATATAAACATAACCGGTTAACCGCTAAACCCTGACTTTTCCTTAGCCAATTACTTTCATGCCAGGGGAGGAAAACGAAAATCCCCATTTTCCTATCTATCCCCTCTGCCAAGGAATCACTTTCCGTCCAATAGTTGGTTGTAGATATCTAAGATCTACTCAAAGGAAAAAAAAATACCCCTTCTCAGAGCCTATATCCAAGGATCCCACCCACGTTTAGCCCTTTATCTTGGAACCCCACTGAAGGCTCTTTACCACTGGACTCAATGATCTCACAGTTCAATCATTCCTGTCTCTCAAACTCTGAACTGTAATACCAACATCCAATAGTGCTATTGCACGTTGTAAGAGTTACAGGGAACCTTATCGGGGTGGTCTCAAGAAACTTATGACAATTTAATGTTACAAAAACTAGAGAATTTTGCCCTGGCATCTTATACCTTTGGCCAATTGGTCACAGTTCCCAAATTGTAAGTCCAGGATTCTGTCTATGAGTTATTGAAGAGGTGGTCCTGCACTCAATAGCATCCATCAGGTCCATTACTCTATCGAACCTCTCCTGGCACAGCTCACCATGCCCTATCCCCTCAATAGTTCCATAGTATATGTCCAGTTTAGATCTTTGCTGAAGATCTTGGAGGCGAGGCAGTGGGTTCTAAATGTTTTTTTTGTTTTTGTTTTTGTTTTATATTTTTTTATTAAGAGTATCAAGGTAATACAATAATACACATGTTTCAACGATAAAACAAAAATGGAATTATAGACCAGTGAGCCTCACTTCTGTAGTTGGGAAGCTTTTAGAAGGGTTCATAAGGGACAGAATACAAGAATATGTCTATTTGAACAGGATCATAGGTAGCAGTCAACATGGATTTATGAAGGAAAGGTTGTGTCAGACCAATCTAATTCGTTTTTATGAGGAGGTTAGTAGGAACTTGGATCAGGGCAACTCAGTGGATGTAGTCTTTTTAGATTTTTCAAAGGCATTTGATACAGTACCACATGGAAGACTAGTGAGCAAACTAAGGGATTCAGGAATTGCAGTAAATATCTGCTCATGGATCGAGAGCTGGCTAAAAGACAGGAAGCAAAGGGTTGTTGTAAATGGAACATACTCCTTATTGGTCTAATGTGATAAGTGGGGTTCCTCAAGGTTCAGTATTAGGTCCTCTCCTTTTTAACATATTTATTAATGACATTGAAGTAGGACTCGAATGTAGTGTCTCCATTTTTGCTGATGACACTAAGTTGTGCAAGGCAATAAAATCAGATAATGATGTACTTTCCCTACAAAAGGATTTGCATAAGTTAGAGAAATGGGCGGCTAAATGGCAGATGAGATTTAATACAAATAAATGTAAGGTTATGCATTTGGGAAGGAACAATAGCCAAGCAATCTATAATCTTAATGGAGCAAATCTAGGGGTATCAGATATTGAAAGGGATTTGGGAGTACTAGTGGACAACCACCTAGGTAACAGCGCTCAAAGCCAAGCAGCGGCTGCAAAGGCAAATAAAATATTAGCATGCATTAGGAAGGGTATAGAAGCCAGGGAAGAAGATATAATTCTGCCACTATACAAATCTCTAGTACGCCCTCATTTGGAGAATGGAGTACAATTTTGGGCACCACCTCATAAAAAAGACATTTTAGAGCTGGAAAAAGTACAAAGAAGGGTTACAAAACTAATAAGGGGAATGGAGGGGCTAAGTTATGAAGAAAGACTAACAAAATTAAACTTATTTTCGCTAGAAAAAAGGCGTCTAAGAGGAGATATGATTACGTTATATAAATGCATCTAGGGTCAATATAAGGCTTTGTCAAGTGAACTTTTTGTAGCAAGAGATTTTCAACTGACAAGAGGACATCCTTTGAGGTTAGAGGAAAAAAGATTTCACCTTAAACAAAGAAAAGGGTTCTTCACAGTTAGGGTGGTTAAACTGTGGAATTCTCTACCAAAGGAGGTGGTGACAGCGAATTCGATAGACAACTTCAAAAAGGGGTTAGATATATTTTTGAATAAAGAGGGCATTCAAGGCTATCCTAGATAACTAGCAAGGAATATTGATCCAGGGAGAAATTTGATCGCCAGTTTCTGGGGTCAGGAAGGAATTTTGCTTTTTTTTCCCCTTATGAGACAATGGGCAAAGTTTCAATAGGGTTTTTGTTTCTGTTTGCCTTCCTCTGGATCAATTAATAATTAACAATAATAGTAAATAGTCCACATTAAAAAGATCAATAGAGATCTAAAAAGGTTGAACTTGATGGACTAACTCTTTATTCATCCTCCAATACTATACTATTAATAATTATTTAATCAATAATTTAATTAATAACTAATCCGCATATTGCAGATCAGAGGAGATCTTAACAGGTTGAACTTTCAACCTTAATTACTATGTAACTATGTAACTATGTAACTATGATATAGACAATGTCCTTGAAAAATATAAACATACAAATAAATAACCTTTTAACTTCAATTATCGACTTTTTTCTTTCTCTCTCTTTTTTTTTTTTGTTATATGAATTCAGATTACTTACATATAAAAATACAGGTTATCGAACTTGTAACCTAAAAACAAAGGAAAAAACACGCCTAGGGTAAAGGGAAGTGGGGGAAGGAAGAACAGGAGAAGAGAGGGACATGGAAAATCCGGATCCACACCCTGATTGTCCTAAGAATTAGAGAACTCTGTAACTTTACCATCCGATCTTAAGGATCCAGGTGTCCCAGCATGAAGCCCATTACTTGTATGATTGATTCAGGTCAGCTGAGATAACGCTCATATCATATATGAACTTAAGCTTACGTAAAACTTCACTAAATATGGGGATTCCCGATTTCCAGGCTTTAGCTAGCGTAACTAGAGTTGCCAAAAAAACTTGGTGTGACAAAAGTTGAGCCTGGTTACTAAGGCCCTCTATGGGTAGACCTAAAAGAGCTTCTTCCGGTTTTTGGGAAATCCTGCAATCCCAGAGTTTCTCCAAGATATCATATGTCCCCAGTCAGATGTGGGCAATCCTAGGGCAATCCCACAGGACATGTTTAAGAGTACCTAAATCAGTACACCCCCTAAAACAATTACCTTCCAAAGAAGGATTGGAAAGCTTCAACCTAGCCGGTGTTAGGTACCACCTCAAAATAGTCTTGTGTGAATTTTCCCTCAATATTACGTTCAATGAGGAGCCTGCCGCCTGTTTATGTATTTTATTCCACTGAGCCTCGTTTAAGTCAATGGCAAGTTCCGACTCCCAAGATTGTTGATGATGTAATTTAGGTGGTGTGGTCTGGTCTGTTAGGTAGTTATAAATAATAGAGATATTCCGTCTGCCAGTCGGATTCCCAAGGCAACATTTCTCAAATGGAGTAGTCCTGGCAGCGGCATTACATTTGATTACTTTGGAGATATTGACATGTATCTGGGACAAATTAAGCCATTTCCTTAATGGTAAATGGTGTTCTTCCCTAAATGCTGTAATAGACCACTGTCTATTACCCCTCAACAGATCAGCCACCACCGTAAATGTATTGTTTATCCACCACTTAAACTGCGAGAGTCTATCAATTAGTGCCGTTCTTTGGTATACCCACAATGGGGCTAACCATGAGCTTGTTTCAACCAGTGGGATTCTCTTGTTTGTCTGGGTCAGAACTGCCAGAGACTGGACCATGCAGTTAGTAAAGGAGGCATTCCCCAACTTAGAATGTAAGCTAAGCCAAATAACCTGTTTAATGTGGAGGCCACTTTGTTCAAAGATATTTGTTTCTATTTCTACCCATATTGGCACTTGTTCTTTACCAAACCATTTAGTGATTTGGGCTAATCTAGTGGCTTTACAATATTTCAATAGGTCTGGGAGGGCCAGCCCTCCTCTGGCCTTTGAATCCTTCATGGCCGTCTTATTTATTCTAGGTCTTTTACGGTCCCAAATGAAGCAAGAGATTGCCCCCTGAATAGCCAAGATATCCTTGGAACGAACAGCCGTTGGAATGGTACGGAAGAGATACAGGAGCTTGGGCAAAATATTCATTTTGATAGCGTGAATCCTTCCTAACCACGAAATTTTGTATGAGGACCACGTATTTAAATCCATAATTAATTTGTTAATGAGCGCCGCGAAGTTTGCTGAGTACGTTAGGCCAGATTGTCTGGGGATAAAAACCCCTAGATATTTAATGTGGTTTTGGACCCACCTAAAGGAGAAGTTTCCTGATAATTGAGCTTTCAACTGCTCTGGTAAGGAGACATTTAGCGCTTCACTCTTACTCAAATTAATTTTAAAGCCAGAGATCCTACCAAAAAGTTCATGAGCATGGAACAGGTTAGGGAGACTGACTAATGGTTAGTAAGATAGTAAGCATGACATCATCCGCGAAGAGGCTTAATTTATGTTCCATCTCTCCCACTCTAACTCCCCTTATATTCATATCCTCTCTGATGGTTACCGCCAGAGGTTCACTACACAAAGCAAAGAGGAGAGGAGATAGAGGGCACCCCTGCCGCGTTCCTCTCGTGATTTTAAATGATCGAGATTTAAACCCCTGGTATGCAACATATGCTGTCGGGGCCGAATATAATGCTAAAATACCCTTCACTAACTTCACGCTTAGGCCAAATTTATGTAGTGTCTCAGCCATATACACCCAATAGATCCTATCAAAGGCCTTTTCCGCGTCAAGGGATAACAGCATTAAGGCCGTATTCTGGAATGATGCTACATCAAGCAAGTTTATGATCCATCTGGTGTTGTCTGGAGCTTCACGACCCTGGATAAACCCAACCTGGTCTGGATGTATTAGGCTCAGCAGCACCTGAGATATCCTGTTCGCTAAGATTTTAGAGTAGAGTTTAACATCACAATTGATCAAGGAGATAGATCTATAACTCTTACATTGAGATGGGTCTTTACCCTCCTTAGGTATTACTATCACTTTGGCTTCCGGGATTTCTGCCCTCATAGGCTTACCAGACAAAAAATCGTTAAAAAGCCGCTGAAGATGGGGTGCTAACGTATATCTATAAATTGCTTATAATAAAAATTTGTAAACCCATCCGGGCCAGGTGCTTTATGAGCCTTGGTCTCTTTTATAGCTCTCTTAACTTCAGTTAGATCTATGGGCCCATCTAGCAGATCTGAATGTCCGGCATCCAGTTTTGGGAGTTTAATGGAAGACAAAAAAGTGTCTATTTGGGTCATATGATCAATCGAGCCCGACCTAGCAGGTGCAGAATAGATTGGCGTAACATTTTTCAAATGCCTCCGTAATGTCACGTGGCTTATAGATAATTTTATCATTCTCCATCTTTAGTTTTGGAATAAAAGAGTTTGCTCGTTGCTGGTTGAGCTTTCTGGCTAGCATTTTATCTGGCTTATTCGAGAGTGTGAAATACTGAGATTGGGTTCTTTGCAGTAGTGTTACCGCTTTTTTACGTAAAATCCCCTGCAACTGTTGTTTGAGTTTAAATATTTCCGCCTGGGTCTCAGGTGGTCTCCTAGAGAGGGGTTTTGCCTGAAGGGTTGAAATTTTCTTGTTTAGTATATTTATTTGGGCTAACTCTGTTCTTTTAGAGCATGCACCAATCTGAATGCATTTACCCCTTATCACTGCTTTGTGTGCAGCCCAAACTCCATCTCTCTCTACCTCACCCTCTCCATTTAGATCAAAATAGTCTGTTATAGCGCTATGTATTTTATCTTTCGGGACTACGTCATTAAGTAGAGCTGGATTAAGTGCCCACGAGGGGGAGCGCCCTTTAGGCAAGAGGTCATTTAAGGAAATACATACAACATCATGATCTGACCATGCAATGGGTCGGATTTCAGCATCCTGTAGGTACGAAGCTAGCTGTTGCTGTATTAAAATATAGTCGATGCGAGAATATGAGTTATGTCTAGCCAAGTAGTGAGTGTACTCCCTATCATTAAAATGGGTCATTCTCCATGCGTCAAGCAAACCGTGGTTGTTAAGTAAGATTTTGAAAGACTTTGTTGCGGTGGGAATAATCATCAGGTCTGAATAGCCCGATCTATCCTTTGCTTGGTCCAGGACCGAGTTCATGTCTCCCCCAATAATCCATGTTGATTGTTGCCAGTCAGACATAATGTCTGAGATTTTATGAAAAAATTTAGCCTGTCCAACATTCGGGGCGTATATATTTAGCAGTGAAATCTGGCGTTCGTTAATAGTGCCCTGTACGAGGATGAATCTCCCTTCTGTGTCTCTGCGTGTGGATATGTGTTGGAAATTTAATCTCTTGTGTATTAAAATGGACACTCCCCTTTTTTTTCTGGGGCGGTAGAATGAAACGTTTGCGTGAAGCATTTCCCCCAATATTTTGGAATAGAAATCTTCTTAAAATGGGTCTCCTGTACCATGACAATATCTAGCCCCATGCGACCGTACTCCCCTAGGGCAATCCCCCGCTTCACCGGCTCATTCAGCCCCTGAACATTATGAGATGCTATGCATAAAGCCATTACTTACTACTTGTTCTGAGCGACACCCAAGAGATAGAGCTTCTGATGAGTAGGTTATCCGCTGAAAGCAGGTGACCTGAGGGGTGTTCTTCACTTGGACCTAATGATTCGTAGGGCTCCACACCAGGCTAGAGTAAATAGAGTGGGTTCTAAATTTTGATCCTGATGTTTACTTTGACGCCTTGACCGCTGGACTTCAGACCATTCCCTTCTTGGCCTTGGAGGCAAATTTGTTCCCATAGGAGTTTCAAGAGTGTCCTCTGTGGGTATAAGATTTAAATCTGAAAGAACTGCATTGCATTCTTCTAGGGTGTGAACAATATAATTAGTCGCCCCCACTTGGAATGATAAGCTGAAAGGGAACCCCCACCTGTACTTTATATCATTCTTGATCAAGATTTACCAAGCCGGTTTTAATTGCTTTCGTTTTAGCAGAGTGGAGGGAGCCAGGTCAGCGAAGATCTGTATTTGGGCGCCATCCGGGCCGGTGATGGACTGTGTCTTCCGAGACGTTGCCAGTATCAAGTCTCTTGTCCCCTGACAGAGAAATCGAGCTATGACATCTTTTGGTTGCTCTGAGGAATTGGGACCCCCCAGAGCCCTGTGTGCCCTTTCAATCTCCCAAGAGTCCTGAGGGAGGTGCGGTAGGATATTATGGATAACCGCATTCAAGTACATTTTCAGATCTCCCGCTGATTTTGGTATTCCTCTGAATCTTATATTATTGCGTCTGGACCTGTTTTCTAGGTCTTCCAATTTGTTTTCTAACGTAACAATATGGGCACAGTTCTGGGTTATATCCAACCGGTCTTTCTGTTGGTTATCCACAATTTTATCGGTTATTGTTTCGAGTAAATGGGAGCGATGCCCAAGATCTTGTAAATCCTGCCTAATTTCTTTCAGGGCTTTGTCAAAATGAGATTTAAGTAAGTTGTTAAAATCTGGTAGAGAAATGTCTGACAGTTTTGTAGATTGTTTTGCGTGAGGATTATCCTTTTCTATTTCTGAGCCCTCTGATGAACCCATTATAGATGTATGAGGGGAGACTTGGGCTTGTTGGTGTGCCTTGAAATGTTCTTGGATACTCCGTGAGGGTAGATTTTGCTTTGATTTGCCCATCTTTATGTCCAGGTTATAAAGACCGTAATTTTATGAATGTGGGCCCAATATTTAAGTTCTCAGAGATGTTGCAATGAGATCGTTTGATCCCAGGTGGGAGCTCCCTTCAGTCTAAGCCTATCTGTTCATAGTGTCCGAGGGTCTAATAGGTCGATCCTGGTGGCCTGTGAGGGGGATTACAGCCTAGTGAGCTTCATTTACAGAATTAAACCGCCGCAACTGGGCTGTGATCTCCAGCATTTGACCTGTTAGGTATATGTACATGCTTAGCTGTCACCCCTACGGTCGACACTGTACAACAGTCCAGCAAACAGAATTTCCCCGTGTTTAAGCGAGGTTGCAGTATATGGTGAACAGGTAAATAATGGCCGTAGTCCTGCCTTGTACCTGACCGTTACCTGAAGATTGTTTTTCAGTGGAAGTTTATGTGTTGGCTTACACTTAATGTTTTATAATGCTCCTGGTGCAATGCCTGGGTGTACACCTCCATTGTGGTTGATATTCCAGTTGAAATGTTAGTGTTAAGCCAGGTGTAGTAGGCTTCAACCACACGTTGGGAGAAGTTGGTCGGATCTGGTTGAAATTCGGATCTTTATGCTGCTCCGCCGGTGCTGGTTCTGATTGTGTCTTTATATTTGGGGTATGACCCCAATTAAGAGTTTATATTCCCTTATATATTGTTGTTTGTGGCAGAGCTGCAGCTCAGCACGTCTGCACTCTTCGGCTGGTCCTCTTTTTTCTATTTTCACTTTCTTAAAGTAAATTACTACTTTTGGACCCTTGTTTATGAGCTTTATAATAAACAAGTCTCCTGCATCATAAATCTACATGTTGCTGAATCTTTTGTTATAAAAATCCCTGTGGTAAATGGCCATCCTTGTCACAATATATATATATATATATATATATATATTTTTTTTTTTTTTTTTTTTTTTTTTTTTAATATACATGTATACATACATTGCTGGTGGACGTGGCAGATTAGCCCTTGTATGGGAGTTTACACACTAGATGCTAATAAACATGTAGAAAAAAGCCCCTTGGAACTTTTTATTAAACTTACCAAAAAACTTAACTAAAGCATAAAATAAGTTGATTAGACACATTACTTCAGCAACAAGATGTGCCATTGTCAGTCAATGAAAAACACATAATACACCAGATGCCAATCTAATCATCTGAAAAATTCTCAAAAGGTGCTTCAACAAAGTATTAGTTTAAGGGTGTGCATACTTATGCAACCACATTATTTTTCTTTTTTTTTTTCCTCCACCTAAAAGATTTCAGTTTGTTTTTCAATTGAGTTGTACAGTTTATAGGTCACATTAAAGGTGGAAAAAGTTCTGAAATTATTTATCTTTGTCATTTTTTTACAGCACAGGCACCTGACATTTTAACAGGGGTGTGTAGACTTTTTATATCCACTGTATATATATATATATATATATATATATATATATATGTATATATACAGTATATATATATAAATATATATATATATATATATATGAAAAGTGAGTGATGTAACTATTAGTGTCCAGAGTATTGTAGTATATAGTGATAACTTTTTTATTCATTGAAATGATGAGCTTTCAAGAGTAACATCTCTTTTTCAAGAGAGGTGTTACTCTCAAAAGCACATCGTTTTATCATTATTTCTTTTTGCGCCGTTCATTCGATTTCGTTAGACACAACATACATCATTATGTACATGCTGACACACTTGGTTTTCATGGCAGAGATACTGGAGTGGGTTGCCAGTTCCTTCTCCAGTGGGTCACAGCATACAGCTCCTGGTATTCCTATGTGGTCTCCCATTCAAGTACTGACCAGGCCCAACCCTGCTCGGCTTCAGGGTGGTGTGAAAGCACCAAATCCTAGCCAATGGACCTCAGGGGGACCCTGGTAAATTATATATATATTTATATATATACATATATATATATACTGTATATATATATATATATATATATATATATATATATATATATATATATATATATATATAGATAGATAGTTTATGGTAGTTATAACACCCCTAATGCAGTCCTTTAATGGACAATATTCTCCACATGATGGCACCCAACCCAATGGTTTTTGCACAAATGCATATTGCACATCACTGCAATTTTACAATACAAAATGTGTAGCTCACACTTATAGCACCCGCACAGTGTACAATGATATATTATCATGTATTATGTAGTAATTTCCTTAAAAACTCAAATAAAACAAATTGGTGCAAACATTTGAGTTCACATAAGACAGAAAATAACAGTCTGATTTATCAAATTTATATCAGTTTAATATTCAATTTAATATTATTTCTATAATGCATTTTCTTGCCGTTAGCATTCAGTTCATTAAAATGTGTCTGTCAGCCTTTCTGATCCTACTGTTAAGCTCTATCTTTTATCTGTGTGTTAAAATCTAACCATTGCTAATCAATTCCTAGGACTTTGCACACACAGACTGATTACAGCAATGGGTCCTTTCCCTCTTCCCCCTACGCAAAAGATTGGCAGCAGTAGTGGTGCTATCAACCGCTAGATGGCGCTGGCGATTTTCATAATACTGCTGTACATTGTATAGAAGGCGCGCCAACAGAAGAGGCCTTGAGCTATGAGAGGCGCGCACGAGGGCTGAGTGCCAGTGCAGAACAGAGCAATGGCCTCGATGTTGATTCAGAGCCGCTGAGTTGCGCCACGCCGGAGGGGAAATAAATATAGGCCTTCCCTGACTGCGCCATCTAGCGGCTACTTGCTGCCACTGCAGCTGTCAGTGCTGGTGATTTCTTGCACATGCACAACGGGATAGATCCCAGCAATGGTTGTTCGTAAATAAAATCCAGCATTTGAATTGTTTACGGCGCTAGAGCCTGCATGTAAATATAGCTATTTGCTGCTTATGTAGAAAAACTTGAAATACACCATCAAGGTCACCAATAAAAAAATGAATAAATAGTTCTTATTATGAGCCACATATAACTAGAGCTATTTTGTGTCCATCTGACAGTACACAAGGACAAATGACAAGATCCGGAGCGTCTTTAGCTAAATAATGTAACTATTATATGGAATTATGGAGACAAGATCGTTGCTGATTTCTAAAAAGTATGATTTGAAGTTAACTGGGTAAAATAAAATCACAGTGATTTGATCCAATCTCCCCAAAACTCACCATTAAAGCCAACAAACAGACCTATATATACCGCTTTAGTGCATAGCAGTTTATTTCAATATTAATTTATTTTACATCATAATGCAAACTTTATCAGTCAACTATAATGGGAGCGTACACACTTACCAGTACTTCCTAAGTCTGCACAGAGCTGCAGGGAGGAAGACACAGGGGAGTGGGGGGAGGAAGAAACAGGGGAGAGGGAGAGGAAGACACAGGATAGAGGGGGATGAAGACAAAGGGGAGAGGGGGAGGATGACACAGAGGGGAGGAGAGACGGGAGAAGTGACACAGAGGAGGAAGGGAAGAGACACAGAGGAGGGGAGAGGGAGAAAGAGACATAGGGGAGGGCAGAAGGAGAAAGAGACACACGGGAGGGAAAGGGGGGAAGAGACACAGGGGAGGGAAGGGGGAAAGAGACACAGGGGAGGGAAGGGTGGTAACACAGGTGAGAGAGGGGGGAAAGAGACGGAGGGGCGGAAAGGGGGGAGAGACACAGGGGAGGGAAGAGACACAGGGGAGGGGGAAAGAGACACAGGGGAGGGATGGGGAGACACAAGGGAGGGAGAGGGGAAGGGACAGAAAAATTTAAAATTATACTGTATTTTTTTACGGGCAATATACTAGTTATATTATAACTATGAAATTAAAAGACATTTGGGGAGGAAAGGTTTGGCAAGTCTGGACAATATATTGAAAAGTAAAGATCTTACACAAAGGTCTGCATAGTTAGAACTATGGTAGTCCCAGTAGTAACATACGGATGTGAGAGCTGGACCATAAAGAAGACTGCGTGGCAGTAGTCCACTTCTTTTACTTAGCCTTTTATTGTTATCAGTCCAGTGAGTGTGCACATAATTTCACTGTGAGCCTGTCTTGTTTTTTTCATTCTTAGTAATACTCTTCGAGAAAGCAGTGTGACAAGGTTGTCTTTGAATTTTGGTGTTGGAGAAAACTGCTCAGAGTCCCTTGGAGTGCAAGAAGATCCAATCACTCCATACTGCAGGAAATCAAACTGTTCACTGGAAGGGCTGATCATGAGGCTAAATCTCAAATATTTGGGCTGTATCATAAGAAGACAGGATTCCTTGATGAAAAATGTAAAGCGTGCGAAGGGGACTGTGTTGGCGGAGATGGATAGATGCGGACATTGAAGCAATGAACTTGAACTTGATGGATCTCAGATGCGCAGTGGCTGACAGATGTGCTTGGCATGCTGCAGCCCATAAAGTCACGGAGAGTCGGACATGACTGAAAGACTAAACAGCCACAAAACTGCTCTTCAGATAACAGTACATGAACCTGTACTTAGGTCTGCTAAATAAGGAGAGTGAAGATACAGCCGTCATGCACTGCAATACTACAGCAACCGTACAACATAACGGCAGGTGTATTAAGATCCAGATACAGGTGCCATAAGACAGGTAAGATTATAAGAGGGTCACCTTTGAAGACATATTTTGATATTATAAATTTACAGTAATTAATTGCTGCAATCACCTATGAGTGAGAGAGACAAGATGATATATTGCCCCTTCTCCCTAAATGATGTCATGTCTTTCACATAATCATCATAATGATATATATATATATATATATATACATATATATATATTGTAACAGAGTTAAGCAAGGAGTATACATAAGCCTGAGATTGAGCAGAGCCATATATCCAGGCAGGATTAGCAAGAGTTAACTGGGACTGGAGCTCAATCAGCCAGTGCACCTGATTCCTATCAGGATGATTTAAAAAGCCCTACAGAGCACACTATGGGAGAGTGTTTTGGAGTAAAGATTTGTTTGTCTGCAAGGAGAGACAGTCTGAAGTCCAGAGCAGAGTTGTCTACAGGAGCAGCACAAGTCCAGAGCAGAGTTGTCTGCAGGAGCAGCACAAGTCCAGAGCAGAGTTGTCTGCAGGAGCAGCACAAGTCCAGAGCAGAGTTGTCTGCAGGAGCAGCACAAGTCCAGAGCAGAGTTGTCTGCAGGAGCAGCACAAGTCCAGAGCAGAGTTGTCTGCAGGAGCAGCACAAGTCCAGAGCAGAGTTGTCTGCAGGAGCAGCACAAGTCCAGAGCAGAGCTGTCTGCAGGAGCAGCACAAGTTTCCACAGCAGAGCTGTCTACAGGAGTAGCACGGTTTCCATGACCCTGGCAAGATCCAATGGGCTTTAGAATAAATAAACACACTGAAACAGTATATCTTGGGAAAATTAAGGACCACAGCTTTATTAAAGCAACCATAAACCAATAACCAATTAACATAATTACGGTAACATTGTTAAATCACAGCTCAAATAACATCCCGGAGGAGGAACCCGGCCCGGTCAGTAACATCAGGCCCTGGGCCCGTGCCCAGAGCCTCCCAGTGCTTTTCTAAGCACGCCCATGAGGGCCGGGTGCCTCACCTCCCGCCAACCAAAGACATTCCTATTTTCATCCTAACTTAGAATTCACAGAATCCTAACCCTACAACTCTTTTCCACACTTTTTTTTTTTTCTACATAGTTTAAGCTTCCTGAACTTTGCTCAACCAACCTCGCCCACCAGACAAACCCTACTTCCCATCTGCTCCTCCTCCCCCCAGCCAATCCGGATCGCCCAGGCTCCGCCGGGTCACGCAGCGCTGCGTCAGACCCGGCGTGCCTGGGCTGCCTCCGCGCCGGCCAGGACAGAGCTGTGTGCAGGAGCAACTCAGGCCTACAAGGCAAGTTAATCTGCTGAGAAAGCAGTTTTCCAGTTTAGAGACTGTGGACATTTTAACCCCAGGGAGAAGGCAGCAGTATATCTGAAAGTGTCACTGTCTTTCAAAAGACTATTTAAAGGGTCCCTGGTGGTTGGAGCATTTCGGAGAGACGGGTGGGCCGAATGCTCCCCTTTTTCCACAGATAAAGAGAGTGTTTATTATTTTCCTATAAAATTCGAACTTTTAAATAAAATATTAAAAGAATATCTGAATTCCTGGCTGGTAATTAACAAGGTAACAGGCTAATCTACCACAATATATATATATATATATATATATATATATGCTACTATGATTAAAACAGAGTCATTTATTGCCCACCATATTGGCCTCCACAGTGTATTTACTGCACAGTATAAGGTAATATTAAAGGCATATTTAAGTTTCATGGAATATGAATGCATTTGATAGAGGAAAATAACTAGTATATGAAAACATTTTTTTTGTATTTCTTCAGTTCTCTTGCAGTTGATTTTGAGTTGGAATGTCCCTGAAAATCCAAGCTTGTTGCAATTTATGGGAAGTTAGACTCTGCAGCAAAGCATCATGGGATGTGTAGTTGTTTTTTTTTTTCACCACAAGGAAGGTAAAAGGAGCTCAGACATTGATGCTGGTGATCTCTGCACTGTGCTGCTGTTGGCATAAAGATTAGTATATGGTTTAAAAACGTACTGGAATGCAGTGTTTCTATTGGTAGGTACCAAGTGCCTATGTAAGCACCTCTGGGGGTGTGGAAACCAATTTTAAAATAAAATAAGTCTGTCAGTGTAATGTGTTTCTGATATAAGCTGCAGGTGTTAGATTAGAGAAAGGTAAAAACAGGGAAACTTCCAGATACCTTTAACGTACAGAATGAAGAAAAAAACCTATCCAAACACGAGCTGTACACAGTTTAGAAATATACTGCAGGTCAAGAAAATAAAAACACTTGTTTGCCAAGTATGTACCAAACTAACAATGTAAGCCATGGATATAAAACATTTTGGTGGAAAATCTGAATTTTTGAATAATAGGTGGATGATGTGTGTGTTTGGCTATCAGTGGAGAGGGGTTGGGGAAGGAAGGAACATAGAGGCTTTAAGATAATTGTATAAGATTGAAATTGATACCACACTCCTTCCCCCCTCACTGGCTTAGAAGCAGACTCCTTGCTTCAGGAAATGTAACTTGTTTCATTGTGCAGTGGTCCTTTAAATCTTGGACATTGGGAGTTTGTGAGAAAAAGAGGCCATGATTTGAAGCTGAAGAGTGGAAGATTTAGGGGTTATGTGTGGAACAGACTTAGTAGTAGAAGTAGTAGGGACAAACACAGTAAATAGATTTCAAGCAAGCTTGCTTTAAGAATAAAGCACTTGTTGTTTTCTAGTCATTCAGTCGTGTCCGACTCTCTGTGACCCTATGGACCGCCGCACGCCAGGCACAGGTTGTGTCTGGTTTTACTAATCCATATGGTTTTCATGGCTGGATACTGGAGTGGGTTGACAGTTTCTGCTCCAGGATAAGAGAGAATTGGTGGGAGAGAGAGAGAGGGTGGGAGAGAGGGTGAGAGAGAGAGGGAGAGAGAGGGAGGGTGAGATAGAGGGAGGGAGAGATATAGAGGAGAGAGGGAGGGAGAGATATAGAGGAGAGAGAGAGGGAGGGAGAGATATAGAGGAGAGAGAGAGGGAGGGAGAGATATAGAGTAGAGAGAGAGAGGTTAGGGAGAGATATAGAGGAGAGAGAGAGGGACGGAGAGATATAGAGGAGAGAGAGGGAGGGTGATATAGAGGAAAGAGAGGGAGGGAGAGAGAGAGTGAGCAAGAGAGGGTGAGAGAGGGAGAGATAGAGGGAGGGAGAGAGAGAGGAAGAGATGGAGGGAGAGAGAAGGGGAGAGAGAGAGGGTGGGAGAGAGAGAGGGTGAGAGAGAGAGAGAGAGGGAGGGAGAGAGAGAGGGAGGGAGAGAGAAGGGGAGAGAGAGAGGGTGGGAGAGAGAGAGGGTGGGAGAGAGAGAGGGTGGGAGAGAGAAGGGGAGAGACAGAGGGAGAGAGAGAGGAAGATAAATAGGATGAGAGAGAGAGAGAGGGTGAGAGGGAGAGGGTGAGAGAGAGAGAGGATGAGAGAGAGAGGATGAGATAGAGAGGATGAGAGAGGATGATAGAGAGAGGATAAGAGAGAGAGGATAAGAGAGAGAGGATAAGAGAGAATGGGTGGGAGAGAGGGTGGGAGAGAGAGGGTGAGAAAGAGAGGGTGAGAGAGAGAGAGGGAGGGTGAGATAGAGGGAGGGAGAGATATAGAGGAGAGAGAGAGGGAGGGAGAGAGGGTGAGAGAGAGAGAGGGTGAGAGAGAGAGAGGGAAAGAGAGAGGGAGAGAGAGAGAGGGTGAGATATAGAGGAGAGAGAGAGAGGGGGGAGAGAAATAGGGTGAGAGAGAGAGAGGGAGAGAGAGAGAGGGGGGGGGTGAGATATAGAGGAGAGAGAGAGAGGGGGAGAGAAATAGGGGGAGAGAGAGAATGAGAGAGAGGATGAGAGAGAGAGAGTATGAGAGAGAGAGAGGGTGGGAGAGAGAGAGAGAGTGAGCAAGAGAGGGTGAGATGGAGAGAGAGAGGGTGAGATGGAGAGAGAGGGTGAGAGAGGGAGGGAGAGATATAGAGGAGAGAGAGAGAGGGAGTGAGAGAGAGGGTGTGAGAGACAGAGGGTGGGTGAGAGAGAGAGGGTGAGAGAGGGAGGGTGAGAGAGGGAGGGTGAGAGAGGGAGGGTGAGAGAGGGAGAGAGGGAGAGCCAGAGAGGGTGAGAGAGAGGGAGAGAGAGAGGGGGGTGAGATGGAGGGAGGGAGAGATATAGAGGAGAGAGATAT